>JASXSY010002601.1:0-196378 GCA_034509805.1 Sipha maydis
ACAACTGATTTTCCTGAAAATTAAAACCCCTAATTTGTAGTTTGCTTTTACTCCAAAACTAATTATTAAAGATCATTATTAGCAAAATAGTGTCAATCATGAAAAAATACAAGACTGCCGATATCGGTGTAATCGATTTATATATATATTACAAATATTTATTTTAACTGATTAGTAAACCGTTGATTCTTTTATATATCCCAACACCAATTTATTTTAAAGTCAGCGTGAAGGATTTCTAGGAAGTGAATTTGATGGAAGTTCAGGGATTAAATGGTTAAAGTGAGTTTGTTACTCGGAGTCAAATATTTTATGATTTGTGGCTAAATAATTTATTAGTTCTATTTTGAAGTGTGGAGTTGGAAACATAGTATGTTAGGATGGCATTACACATTCTCAAAATTTTATTGCATAGACCCATATAGGTCTTAATATAGATTTTAAGTTATAATTTTAGTGTAAAAATCTCATTTTAATTTCAGAAATGTACGAAATAAATTAAGTTGAGTATAAAAATATTCTTTTAGACTTAATATAAGGACCATAAAATTGTAATTTTTAATGATTTTTTGAAATATTTTTCCTCTTGAGTTTTTAAATATGCAAACTCATTGAACATTGCTGGCATTAAAATCACCATCGATTAAAAACTTTTAGTTATGCGACTTAAAAAACTCTTCTATTTTTCTTGAAATAATAACAGGCTAAAGAGGGAGGTATACTGAAAATATTTTAATTGGTGTATAATTTATCGTTATTTGGATGTTAGTTGACTAAGCATTAGGCATCTTATTAGTTGGATGTATCTGATTTTAGATGATATTATAGCACATTCTGCATAAATAGTGTTATCAGAATAGTCAGTTCTTAAACTCATCTAAAACTCTGAGAAAAATAATTTACTGTTTGATTTAAAATGTGTTTCAAAAACAAATGCTAAATATATTTGTTTTTATAGTAATACATTTAAAAATTCTAATTTATGATGTTTTAGACCCTAAACATTCGAAATTACTAACTTAAGTACGTTTGAATTAAGTTAATTTCTGACCATATTTTACAAGTTTATTTATAACAGTTGTGAGGAATAAAATTAAAGCATTTATTATAAGTTTAAATCCAAAAATTCATGAAGATAGTTGGAATGCTAAAGATTCATGGTAATTATCAGAGTTATTTTGTGTAGTATTATTTCAAATCCTTAATCGAGGAAGTTTTTGATTAAATTTGAGAATAGTGAATAGTCTGTTACATCTGGGAAAGTCACGTGGGCTCTATCACCTATTCTGCCTTCCCCCTTTACCGAAGTATTATAGTCAATATTCAATCACAACGAACGTATCTCGAGGGATATGCACAATAGGTTATAGAGTGTTCATATTTTTGACAATTTATTCACCGGATAATAACACGTCTTAAATACGGTTCTTCTATTATTATTTTTGTATTGAGTAATAAATTTAAGTGAAGTATATGAATATTAATTGCCACAGTTCTTAATCAACGAAGATCGAAAGATTACTTTTCGTGATTTTGTGTAAAAAGTTTTTAACATCTGTGTTTTCAATTTTTTTAATTGCAATATCCATTGTTGAGGTAGATAACTATTCTAAAAGATTTATCTTAATGTACTTGAAACGTGTAAATTCAGTCTTGGTTTTTTTTATTGAGAATTTCATAATAAATCTGTGTCGGAGTTGAAAGATTATAGTTTTAGGTTTTAGGAAGTTGATTGGACCAAAAAGTTATTGATTCCAACTAAATCAATTAGTTCGATGCAAAATGTGGCGAAGTCAAGTACTCCACGGACAAAAATAAGTGGAAATGGTTTAGTTTTTATTTGGTCCGTAACCATGTTTGTATTATACTCAGTTTGATTTGTATCAAAGTTTGTTTGATTTGTTTCAATAATGTTTATTTATTCATTTTTATCATCGAGAACAGCGTATCTATTTGTTGATGCAAAAAAAAGGTTTGTTGTTGTTATTTTTTTTACTTCACAGTAAATCGCCTGAGGAGAGAATGCGTTTAGTTTTTGATTTTGCCTTTTTAAATTCGGTGTGTTTGTGTCACTTTCGAAAATATTTCATCACTTGAATCGCTACGCATACGGGATGTATTTGAATTATATTTATTTTATATATTATTTTTACGATTGACATTAACATTTCCAAGGCCAGATAGTGGTTTAAGCGGAGAATGCATCGCTCGTTATCGAGTTACAAAAGAAGATTACGAACACCACCGACTATAATATAAATCGCCGCGTCCGTACTCCTCAATGGTGTAGTACAACAATTAAAACTACTAAATTTTTTAATATTTCTAAGTGAGTATTAGTTAATGTTACTTGAAGACTTAGATTAGATCAAATTTCTTACCTGCATCCAGTCGTTGTAAAAATACATTTTTCCCGTAAACACAAGAAAGAAAAGACGATTTAGCACAACAAACACAAGACACATGTGTAGCTGACAGCATACACATTTCGATTGAAATATTAGGTATATATTAAATGATATATTATGTTTGTTTTCGCAGAACGATGTTTTCATTTCTTTTCTCCATATTCAAATGAGATTCCAACGAGACCGATGTTTGATTTTCTCTCTACGTTTAACTTTTTCTAAAATGTTTTAACTTTTCGCCAACTGTCATGGCAGTGCAAAAACTTTGTTCGTACACATCAATAATAAAAATAAAATTATTCCTCGTTTATACAATGTATACTTTATGCAATCGAATATACCGTTCAAGCTTTTGTATCCTACAACGGTTACAGGTTATCAAATGGCAACATGCGTGATCTCGGTATTTTTGTTTATTTCTGATCTGGCAGTGATATTTTTACGATTACAATAACTCTTCCTGGTTACCGTCACTAATGGGTTGAGAGAAAATTCATATCACACTCACACCATACATATATGTGTATAAACAAATAAACATAATTATACGCACACATTCATTTACATAGATGAAGTTGTTTTATTATCGTCATTATAATTATAACGACCTCTTAACGATTTACTAGGTTTTCTTATATGTGGTATGTATGTAAATGGAAGTTGTTATATAGTCACCCACCGCCGCATTCACAGTCTCTTCTACCACGTCTCTCATTTTTACATTATAGCATCTTATCGAGGGAGATAGGAAAATATGGTTTTTTTTTTTTTTTTTATCGTCGAATCGACGAACAATTTAGCATAACATCATGTTTTTATGTCATTCCCTCAAACTATAATACTATAACGACCGAAAGGGTTCAGTTACTTTTATATTTATTTTTTATTTCTCATTTTACAGGCAACTCAGGAGTGCGGTGCATGACGTGCTGTCTGGCAGGTCGATCGGCCGCCGCGCCAAAGCTAATGCCGACAAACCAGACCTCAGCCTAGCCGTTCGTTTCGATATTATGAATTCGATCGCCAGTAATCGACACGCTCCAAGTAAGTCAGACATGTTTTCGCCAAGGTGTTCTGTCATCAGACAGCTTACGATATAACATTTACGGAATCGCTGTACCATTCTGTATTTTTTTTTTATGATATTACTTCGCAAGTAATATGAACTCAAATGAAAAAATCAATAGACCTTATTTTTCTATTTCAATCTCTCTTCCTCATTTTGTACAGATCTGTATTTTAGGTGATTTTATTGCTGTTCGTTTACATTTTCAAACGCACTACGCAAAAACAACCGTGTTTAAAGAATTTATTTTTAAGCACGTTTAAGTTCATTCGTATTAAAATAAATATTTTAGTACACGCCATCCCTTCGTGCGCTGTTCATCAATTATGCTCATATACCGTTGATCGTAAAAATACTCACTCAGGAGTGCAATTCCAATAAAAAAAAACTGCGGGTGCTGAAAACCTTCTATGTTTCATATTCTTTAATGGCTATGGACACGCTCAACCCTTACAATTCAACAATTAATAAAATATTTAGATAAATATTTAAATATTTCTAAATTTAATTTGTTCATTTTGATTTTATATTTTTATTACCCGTGTTATACGTTAACCCGTATACAGACACAAATGTTTCATCACATGATCAGTTTTAGATTTTGAGTGTAGCAAAGGACCTTACCAAATTGACAAATAAATCTCGAAAACTATGACAATATTTTGAAAATGTATTTAAAGAATTTGGAAATCAATCCTCATTTGGCTGTAAATAGTTTTCTATTGGGAAGCTAATTTCATGAAGTCCCATCAAGTTGACCGACTTTAATTTATACATATAAATTGCAAATAATTGCAATTTGGCTTTTACGATTAGCAAATTAAATCTCTAATTTTGGGATTTTTTTTTTTTTTGTGAATTTTCGCCAGCTGCACCAAAACGACCAATCTACTCTTACTATCTAATTACTGTATTAATGGTTTAACTTTTGGAAGACTTATGAGTCTTACCGAATATTTTGTGTTATTATCGAAGCAACACAATGTGCAATATTTACAATTTTATTTGGCACTCAACAAGAAATAACCATTAGTACATTAATTTCATGTAGGTAATTCAACTAATTATTTTCAACATCCAGCCATTTAAATTGATTTTTTAAAACTCAAATTAATCAACGACATATGCTTAATATATTATATACGTATATTATTGTACTTTTTTTCCAATAACCATTTATTTACTATAATTTTACCAGGCAAAAACACCAAAACAATTAAAAAAAAAAAAATAATTAATTGTATACATTATGAATCAATTAGTCTTTATGGGTCAAAATATCTTCGAGAGACTATTATCTTTTTGGAAACATTTTGATTTACTCAATAAGTTAATAATTATTTTACAAAATGAATCAATATTTCTCCAAAATTATTAAATTGTCCCTATCACGATGCAATTTGTCAAAATGCCCTGAAAAACGGATCTAATTATATGTCCTGGTCAAAATGTTTTTAGAACTAACATGTTCTGTCATTGATAAGACTTGTGAAAATTCGTAAAAAATTGTCAAACTTAGAGATTTAATTTACAAATCGTAAAAACCAATTTCCAATTATTTGAAATTAATTCTCAAAATATTGACAACGGTTCCCATTAAATCAGTGAAATTAGAAGGAAAACATAAAGTTAATATTCCAATTAAAAAATATATAATATATAATAATTATATTTAATACCAAGCTAAGCGTGAAATGCAAATTTCATAAATTATTTGCAAAATATTGACATATGTTTCGTGTAATCTATCTACTTGGTGGATTTATGAACATTTTTGTATAAAAATACTGGTTTAAAAGTATCATCTAGCAACTCTTTTAATTCAAAATCGGCATGTGGTTATATTTTAAAGAGGTTATTTTTCAAAATCTCAACAGTTTTTCAACAGGTCGCGTGGAAAAACAGTAAAAATACGCTGTATATGTGACTTTCGATTTTCAGATTTTAGGTGTTTAGCCATAAGTCTAAAAATAATGTGAAACTTGAAACTTTTATCCTATACCAAAGACTTTTTTCGTACTTGACAACATTTTTACTAGAATTAAACATTTTTGGCTTAAGTATAGAATATTAAAAGTACCTACCTCATTTTTTAAAAGTTATTGTGTAATAAAATTTAATTTTTGATATTAAGGCTTGAAAATTTAATTTTATTGTAATCATATACTTACCAAATGATACTAAGTTATCTGATTATTATCTTTGCCATTGCGATGAGTTAAATTGTACTAAATTATGAGCGAACGAAAGATTGTCTATTGTAATACATTTTCCGTCAAATCGTTCAATATCACAGTCGTATAATTGTACAGCCACCGATCTTTAATACAATTTTATTATTACAAATTATAATATTATTTTAGTCTTTTCGTGTGAAAATTTACTTTTACTCCCTGCGTTTCAAAAAAGTTAAATCCTTTACATAACATTATCGTGTGCCCAGCTCTCAGCTAACCTCCGAATAAGCTATTTAAAATATGTATATCCGTGTAATCCTCATAAATATATATATTTGTTAAGGCCTACTGTATAATCCAGAGGAATGCGCTAAACTATTACTCATTGAGCACTTAATTTCGGTGTTAAAATTATACATTAACAAACTATTTAACTTATCTCTATATAACCTTATTGGATTAGCTGAACGTTAGTCGTGATAATAAATTAACCTATCGAAACTTTCATAACCATTTGATTAATTCGGTAACCATAATATTATTATTGTGATTATATATTGCTTAGTCTCGGTGTCCAATAGGAGTTTTGTTGTTCCATTTGAACAACAAAAAAATTACACTATACAATAAATAATATAAACTAAAAAATTGAATCCCCAATCCATGGTGAATAAAAATAATAATAATTATGATAAATGTTCGGCTGTTCAAAAAGAGATTTTTTTACGTGTAATTAACATGAAAAATGTTTCACTCAAAGTTTGAATGATACGAACATATGATTATAATTAATATAAATTAGTTATATTACATATCGTTGTAAATTGTGTAATTAGAATAACGTGGTGTACACAACATTCTAATGTACTTTTGAATTATGTAATAATAGAATGACAAATACGGGACTCTAGTATCTGCTTAAAATACATTAATGTTTACGTTATACTATAATATATTTGTTCATAAATTTCCCTTAATGCTAAACATTTGTAAAAATGGTCAGTTACACGGAAAACCTGTCGTTTCATTAAAAAAAATTTGAAAATATGTATTAATCATACTGTCATATTATTATGGTGCACGTGCTGAGTTACTGTGTCATTGCATAATTCATACATAGTAACTATGGTTACGTCAAATATTGTGCATAGAAGTGGTTTACATTGCAAAAAAAATGTCAATCAATCAGCTGCCAAGATTTAAATTTAAGACATTATCTGCCAAACAATAAAAACCCTAAGTACGGCTATTTATTATTTTTTCATGTAAATATTTCAATTATTTTGTTTTTTCTAATAAATCAACTAAACACCTTCACATTTTTTTTTAATAAAAACACAATTTAATGGAACTCTAAAAATATTTATATATATTTTCAGGGCAATCCAAATGATAATATCAATATTTCCAAAATAATAACATAATTAATTTTAAACGTTTATAGAAATTATAATATATTATAAGACTAATAACGTGTACAAATATCTAATATTTTTTATTATGTTTAGAGAATTCGTTTAAAAATCTTTTTTATTATAAATTACGCAGCATCGTTTACTTCTTTAAAAATAGTTATTCAATTTACCTTGGTCATTCTTGTCATTCTAATGATCTCTTACTTTCACTCCCTCTTTCTTTTTCTCTCTGACATTAATTTAATTTTAATTATCATTACATTTTTTCACTGTACTTGACAACTGCGTTTATAGCGTGTTTTAAATATGCCTCGTTTCAAAATACCAATGCATAATATTTTATTATTATTACATATGAACATGGCCATAAACATACATAACCTACTTTAAAAGAATTAAGTTGCTGAGGAAAATTAAATTCTAAAATTTTTAGATTGGGAAAATTATTGCAAGTTGTAACCGTTTATCACGTTGGCTTCTCGAATAAGTTTAGAATTTGGTTTTGGCAAATTATACTTATATTTCCCGTACGTAATAAAATATTTTCTTTTATAATTTATTCATACGACTTGTACGTGTCAAGTACAATCGTAAAATTATAACTTTCGGTTAGCATATGAATAATTATAATATATTTATTTTCGAAGAAATGCTCATTTTTAAGCATCAAAAAAATAAAAAAAACATTATTTTGCCGCAAGAAAAATTTAGTTAGATCGAATTTTTTAGTATGTCTGTATATATACAGTATCTATAGTTACAAGTGATTATTTTTTTGTACAAATTATATTAATCATTTTCCATGTAATTAATTTGAATTTATAAATAAAAAACGAATGATTAATAGTTATTATTTCATAATATCGAATGTAGTTTAAATCTATCGCAAACTATAAAAGTATAATCCATAATATGTAGTTAAATTAATATCAATATATACCATAACCTAAATTAATATTTATAAATTGATATAAATAGCATAAAGAGGAGTTTAAATTTTATGAATTGTATTAGCTGCATTGAAAAACTCTACAATTGTAACAAAAAAAAAAAAAAATAAATAAATAAATAAAAAATTGAAAAAGTGAAAAAAAAGTTATTCTCGCTCGATTAGGTCCGAAAAATGATTAATCGTTGTTTTTTATCCTTTAAAATCTGCTGGAGCCATTGAAGTGTAAAAATAAATGATTAGGTTATACACATCAATTTCGTGTGATCTAACGAGCGTCACAGTTGGTTTTTATAACCTAAAGTTTGATATTTGGTATTGACATAGCAATGATGATACTGAAACGTTCATTAGATTATTTACGTTATTATTCGATAAAGATGTCACACATTGTCCACTATTAGTTGATTCTACTAATATTTGTTTTCCAAAACTACTATTTTTATATCTTTAACGGTTCAATTGCACTGTAATGGATTACGTGGCTGAACATAAATCTAATCTGTCAACCATCAATTGCAAACTACACGTCATTATTCATAAACAATTGTATTTTTTTTATTAAGAAAAATATAAGACAGTTTGAACACAAATCATTTGTACAATAAGTCGTCGGAATAATGTATGTATGTTAAAGTCTATTACATAAATGAATATAATGATCGAGTTAATCATCCATTGATAATAACCCCAGGTATAGAATGATTACGTTATCTAGACGAAAATGTATTATTTTTTTTTTTAAGTTATTAGTTGCGATTGTATTTTCTTTATAAACTGTGACAAATATATGGTCGGGAAACATAACTTGAATTAATGAGTTAGTTTTCAATGTACATTTTATGGGAAAGCACTTTTTATACAGTTTTACAAGATCGTTTGCCGTTTTTGTTTGAGAGTCACCGTATTTATTCGTTACAAACCAAGAAGCTCCCGGCAATAAAACGAAGAGTTATATTTTTAAATGACTGGATGGGGAAAATAGAATACCATATGACCAGAGAGGTCTAATCATAATTTGGTTTAATAATATTTAGAATTTCATTGTGAAGTTCGACTTTAAGAGAGGTCAAATAATATAAAGTTGTATAACCAAAATTGACCGTTTGTCTTTTATTTTGTGTTGGTGGCTCCAGGTTAAGAGTTTCTCGTAAAATAATACTGAGATTATTTGTTTCACTATAAATATCAATGGTCACTTTATTTAGTTTAATTATTGAATATATATCACGTCGAATGGAAAAAGGTAACTGAAATTTACTAGCTTTCATTTATTTTTATCTATCAGTTTTGTACCAAGCAATTTAAAAACTTAAAATTTTTCATTATCAAATGTAATTCAGCAAATATTATTAACAAAAGTTAATAAATACTATTATTATAATTATAAAAACTATGATTTCATATAATTTTTTTATAGTCACGTGGAAATAGGTTAAGTTGAAGCAATGATATAAATAAAAAAATTTAATTAAAAATAAATTTTTAATCGATTAGAAAACGAAATTATAGATAGTTTACGTTAATTAAGAATCTATTAATTTTTTTTTACAAAAATAAACTATATTAAAAATGAAATAGTTTATTTTTGTAAAAAAAATTTTAATAGGTACTTAATGAACGTAAATTATCTATAATTTCGTTTTTTAATCGATTAAAAATTTATTTTTAATTAAATTTCTTTACTTATATCATTGCTTATTTCATTTTTAAAATATATTTTATCAAAACAATTCAAATAATTATTTTGATACATTAAATGTTTGTTATTATATGATTTAATTATAAAAATCATCATTGAAATTTTAAGATATTAGTATTACATTATCTGTTCTATTCAATATGTTTTTTTTTTAAAGTCTACAATTTTATAGAAGTTGTTCCTTTTGATATTTTACAGTTTTTTATCCATTAAACATATACAATATTTATTCTAATTGTTAATGTACATAATGTTACAATGTAAGAATAACGTTTTTCAAAGATAGTGTTATTACAAAAGTTATAAAATTATAGTACTTCTGCATTATTCTCAGAATAAGTAAATTATACAATTTAGTTCCACTATTAGGCTCTAGATTACTTCCATGTTAAAAGTAATAGTACGTTAATTTCAAGTTTAAAAACCAATTCATAAAAGACAGTTAACTTTCCTTGTATCTTATCTGACTAATAAATTTCGTCTTATTATTTTTTTTTTTTTTTATTTGACGTTCCTTAAAATAATTTATTGTAACATTTATTTTTAGCCATTTGTTTTAAAAATAATTATTATTTAAAATTTTACCAAACTTAATCTCGTGTTAATATTAATTATTGCCTGAAAACAATTTTCTGAATTCTATATATGTTCTATCTATATATATATATAATATATCAAAGAAGTTATAATTAATAATTAATACTGATTTTATACAAGACAATTAAATAAGTAAATACATTGCAATAATTTGTTTTTACTCCATAGAGTACATTAATATTCAAGTTTAAATTCATTTTTAAGTAAAAATGTAATTTTAATGAAATATTTTTAAAAAATTGTACAATAATTTCCGTAGATTTTGGTTTATTAGAAATATTTTATGGAATGTATAGCATTTAATTTTAAAAATATATTTTAAAATTAATAATGATAATTTGACTTTTAGATGTAAGTATACATTTCATTCATACTCTTATTATATTAACTGTTAAATTATAATTTTTAAATGTGCGATTTACCTTTGTTTATACTAATATTGTTTGTATACATCAGATATAAATGTGAATTGTGTATATTTAAATGTATAAATGTATTTGGTTTTTCTCGTGATCATCAGAATTCACACTTAGAGAAGGAACATTTTCAGCTGCTTATATAAAATTTAATCGATATATATATATAACTAAACTATATTATTACAAGCATTCGGTATAAACTAAAAATCAGTTGCCTTCTAATATATTGCCTTTTTGACTACAATTCATATCCATCAATATTCTTACTTACGTTATTATGCTACAAAACAGTTTCCTAAAAATCATTTAATAATTTACTTAACAAAAAAGGTTGTTAAATTGTTTATTTTATCAATTGTTTAATGCTCTTTAAAATATTCTCCTTCATCGTGTACGTTCAGTAATAGTGCACACAACATTCGAATATAATAATACGTAGTACATTACAATACTTTAAAATAATTTAAATATATACATCAAATGGAGACAAGTGAAATGGTCACTGTACGTATTTACTAAATTTTTAAAAATCATATCAGAATCAAAAACAATAATTTTAATATCGTACAAGTTTACAACATTTATGTTCTTAAGATCATCCATTAAATATATAAATAATATGATTCATAACAAAAGCTTTTTTATTTTTATAGCTTTCAATGTGATATATTTTTAAAGTATCTACTTAGATAATGTAATCGATAAGAGAGAGAGCTCAATATATGCATTAGATGTGAACATTCAAATGTATCATCTATAAGAACCTTTACAATGTTATTTTAACATATTTTTTTAAACAATAAATTATGGTTTATACAACAAGTATTTATACAAAATAGAAGGAAATTGTAAGAATTAAGTGCTGAGAACTTAAGCCAACCGCAAGTGCAGTATGTTTGATTCTCATTCAGGTGCACGCACACTCGAGAAATTCAAAAACTTTCAGGAAGTGATTTTAAGTAAACGGAAGAAAAAAGACAAAGGCATGTTCGGGTATCTTTATAAATTCTTGTTTGTCGGAATTAAAACAAAAATATTTATATTTATGTGCATCGAGATACCGAAACAAACAGTCCTTGATACTTGTGTTAACGTCAAAGCGTCTTGTGTGAGTATAATAATTTCCATCAAAACAGTTAATCTTAAATATAGTTAAGTTATAAAAATGATCACAATAATTCACAAACGTAATTTAACGCATAAATTATTCGAACAAAATAATACTTAAGTTCAAATAAGAGGTCTGTTCAGACCCTTTGAATAATGTTTAAGTGCTGAATTTAATATTCAGCGATAGCTCATATAAATTGCACAATACGTACACCAAAATTAACAATAAGAATACCATAAAGATTTTGTTAGATTTACCCACCTCTATTTCAGCATTCGAAAAATGAATAGTAAGTAAATATTAAGGTTATAAAAAAACCTGATAAATCTAAAGTAACACTTATTTAAATAAAATATTATTTAATTGTCGAGGACCTGAGCAATATGTTAGAATGTACAATGTACATTTTAGATGTGTACTTAAACATTTATTTTTTTTATTTCATCTTGACTTTTCTTATACTATATGATTGTACATATATTGCATCATTGTGTATCACAAACTGTCTTAAATATAGTAAACTTAAACATTCGCAAATCATCTAGGTGATCTTACGGGTTCTAGGCCAAAATAGCGAAAAAGAAATAGCTAATTGAAAAATATTGAAAGTAAAATAGCGAAATAAAAAAACGCGAAGTTAACGAAAACAAAACAGCGAAATATTATTTATTTATTTCATATATATAGTTAAGTTTACATTTTAAGTTAATTGAAATGTTGCTAATAAACAAAACTAAAAGTAAAACAAAAAAAAATATGATTATTCACAAATTGTATTTTGTCTTAATTTATTATTATAAAAATATATACATAAATTAATTAAAAATTAAAATTAAAATTACATCTGTAAGCTTAAGTTATACGCTATACCTTTTAAATAATTCATATTTTCGTTACTATTATAAGATGTAGTGATAATCTTAATTTTTTCAGAACAATTTTTATATTTTTAGATTCTGAACGGAGTGAAGAATGTATTGATTTTACAATGATGTGTGTTTTTTTTTTTTTTTTTTGTGTTTGTCGACACGATTTGGGGCAGTAAAAATGCTTCGATTGCCTTATATAGCAACTTTTCTGAAAGAAAAGTGAATCTATTTGGTACTTTGGGGGGTCAAAAGTAAAAAATTTCCAATATTTTTTAAATGCGACGGGAAAAACCATAAAAAAATTTGGGAAAAACGGGAGTTTTTACGCAAAACCAGTTTTCGACATAATCAAATTTTTATTTTGCTATAACTCAAAAACTAATCGATGTAAATACTTGAAATTTTCACCAAATGTTTAGATTAGCGTTCTCTATACACCATTAAATTTTCAAAGTATTTTGACTTTTATTTATAGACAATTGAAATTTTAAATTTTTTTAAGTATTTTTTTTTAAATAACGATAAAATTTTTTTGGCTGCCCAGAAAATCTTGAAAATTTAATACAAGGTTTCTTATAAGTTGTTCCTTAACTGATAAAAAAAAATCTAAAATCGTAAGTCACAATTTTTTTTTATAAGTGCTCAAAGTTACAATTTATACGAAATATGCAAAAATCACGATAATTTGCAAGTTATTTTGTAGATAAAAATTCATAAAATTTTTTCTGTTCATACTTAAGGTTCAAAATTGTAACACTAGGTTATCTATAAGCTACTCTTCAAAAATCTTTAAAAAAATTTTTACCGGAATTTGAGGAAAAAATTTTATGACTGTTTGAAATTTAAATATTTACGAAATTGCATAAAATAGCGGTTTATTCTCAAACGATTTTAAATATTTTTTATAGTTCAAAAAGTATAAGTCGCAGATTTTTGAAATTTCTACTAGCTGTTAAGATTGGTATTTCCTTTATGTCATATTTTTTTCAAAATATTATATTGATTTTTAAGCCACTTATAGGCATTTAAAATATTCGATTTTTTTACATTTTTTTTTTATAATCGGTGATAAAAAATAAAAAATTAAAAATTTGGCTCGTACAAAATACTTGAAAATTTAATAGAAGATTCCACAGAAGTATTTCTTAAAGTCATTCAAAAATTATTAAAATCCATAGGCACAATTTTTTTTTATAAGCCTTTGAACAGCGAATATTGACATAAAATTACATGTAAAATATAATATAATGTAGAATGTTCTAGACTGACAAAGATATCGGTTTTTTTTAAAATGCTCTAACTCAAAAACGAAAAACTGCAACAACTTGAAATGTTCACCAAATCTTTATATTGACGTTTTCTATACATGGTTAAGTTTTCAAAGTATTTTGACATATTTTGACTTATTTATAGACAATTTAAATTTTCGATTTTTGTAAAATGTTTGTTTTTAAACATCTATAAAATTTAATTGGTTGAGCGAAAACTCTTGAAAATTTTATACTAGGTTTATAATAAGTTAAACTTATCGTAACTAAAAATTATCGGTGATCGGTTAACTCAATTTTTTTATAAGCCCTTAATGCTCAAATTTGTATAAAATGTGTAAAAATCACGATAATTTGCAAGTTATTTTGTAGATAAAAATTCATAACATTTTTTTTGTTCATACTTAAGGTTCAAAATTTTAACACTAGGTTATCTATAAGCTACTCTTCAAAAATCTTTAAAAAAATTTCTACCGGACTAAGAGGAAAAAATTGTATGACTGTTTGAAATTTAAATATTTACGAAATTGCATAAAATAGCGATTTATTCTCAGACGATTTTAAATATTTGTTATAATTCAAATAGTATAAGTCGCAGATTTTTGAAATTTTTACCAGCTGTTAAGATAGGTATTTCCTTTATGTCATATTTTTTTCAAAATATTATATTGATTTTTAAGCCATTTACAGGCATTTAAAATATTCGATTTTTTTACAATTTATTTTTATAATCGGTGATAAAAAATAAAAAATTAAAAATTTGGCTCGTACAAAATACTTGAAAATTTAATAGAAGATTCCACAGAAGTAGTTCTTAATGTCATTCAAAAATTATTAAAATCCATAGGCACAATTATTTTTTATAAGCGTTTAAACAGCGAATATTGACATAAAATTACATGTAAAATATAATATAATGTAGAATGTTCTAGACTGACAAACTATATCGCTGTATGCAACTGCCAACCCATCCTAATTGAAAAATATATTTATCGTTTCAAAATAAAATATACTTTTTACAATGTTTATAAATAACAATGTATTATATCCTAGACAAACATATGAACTCCGTTCAGAATCGTTATTCGTATACAATGATATCTATCATTGCATTCAAATTTAACAAATCCATTATAATAATGACCTATCCTATAAGCGAGGTGCACTCCACCCCTAACTGTACAGCAGAGCGAGGCCCATCCGGTTCTTTTTTTTTTTTGATTACTTGTTTTTACTCCAGCAATGAATTGCTGGTATTTAATTTCCGATAAATATTGGTGTTCCTTCAACACATCAATAAGTCTCCATATGGTTTGATGATATGCCCCTTAATATTTAAAATTATATTATAAAATATACTGAATCCTAATATAAATTTTATAAATAAAACATTTTAAAATACTAACCAAGTAATGAACTGAATCCTTTATGCCAACCTTCTACTGCATTATTAGTCTTTGGTAATAAGGTGTTGGCCAATTCGTAACAATTCCATAAACTAACAGAATATTTCGGTAATCTACGACCTTTTCATCGTCCCATTGGACGTCCTATCCAGGTATCTTCAAAGTAGTCAATTAGTGGTCGTAAAATGTTTTTAATTATCGGTATAGTATTGCGAATCTACTAGTTCTTCGAACGCATCTATTACATGATTTTCTGGTACATTTGCTAATGCTAATAAGAGCCGTATCTATAGTGAAAATGTTGAATCTGATGTATATTTTTGGGCCATATATTCAATTTGTTGTATTTAACGCCAAATACATTGAGAAAAATGTAAATGGCATCCTTTTTGTTTTAAATTTGGAAATACTTCTTTAAACGCATTAATAGATCCCATTTCAAAATCTGACATAACCGATTTTGGCGATAAAGTTGGTTTAATTTTTTTTTAATTGATTAAGGAGGTTTACATATATATTTTGTGATTTATTTGGTAGTAGAGCATAAACAGTAGGTGTCAACGAATTGGCTGTCAATACATGTATTGTATAAATGTGTGTGAAGAGTACCGGAGAGCACTTAAAAGTTCCATCGACAAACCAATTATTACATTTTACCATCAAATCTAAATTTTCCTTTGTAGAAAATATTAAAATACGATCATCTGATGAGCCACTATCGTACTGCATGAATTGTCTCCCATCTTTGGTTAAAGTATACTTTTCATGTATTTCGAGATTAAAAAGTGACTGCGGATTCAGCGGTGCGCAGTCATTACGTTGTCGTACTCTTCGTAAAGTATGTTTTAAATTAGATAATTCTGGTAACGCACCTGATATAAATGGATTAATTTGCGACGAAGCACTTATTTGCTGAGGGTTATCTTGTGACGATAGTGCTTGTGATTTCATTCTTTCGACTTCTTTTTTAACTTCTAATTTGCAAATATCTGGAACGTGGTTATGTTCTGTTGGCTCTTTTTTAATTGTGGTAATATTTGTAGTTGTTAATCGACTTTTACATTGCATATCTAAACATTTCCAATACTTTAGATATGCAATGTAAAAGTCGATTAACAACTACAAATATTACTTGAAAAAATGTACAAGGAGTCAAACATTTCCAATACATTGACTCCTTGTACATTTTTTCTTCTCTATAAATATAACTATTATACATGAGTAAAAGTTTACCCTTATTAGATTTAATAAATTCCATAACTCAAAATTAATTTTATAAATTGTGAATACACTACACTACTACACTACTCGAACACAACTTAATATTGATTTTACACGTGTACTGTGTTTACTATTCACGATAAAAGCTATAGAAGATATTACTTCGGGCTTAGATAGTAATAATACTATTATTAATTATTACTTATTGATATATATGATTATATGATATTATTTCCCAAACATTCGATATATTTTCTTTCGCTATAATTCAGTTTCGCTAAATTTTTTTTCGTTATTTTAATTTCGCTATTTTTTCTTTCACAATTTTTTTTCGTTATTTTAGCCGGACACCGGTCTTACGTTTATCATAAGTGTATATATTCTTGTCATATTACCGTGTACCTACAGAATATAATATTGATGAAAATTACATTACATAGAAAAATAACAAAACTTTGTTTACTAATAATACTATAAATCATACTTTATTATGTCTTCGTCTAAATTAAAAAGTTGCATTAAATTAATAATAATTTTTTTTAAGTAAACATTTTTTATTAGATTTTTTAATACTCGTTGACGTACCGTGATTAAAAAAAAAAAGTAATAGCGATACATCACAGAGTTTATAAATTATTTTAAGAAATATTTAAAAACTTAAAATACAGGGAGCTAAAAATATGATGAAAATCACTTATAAGCTATCCTTATTTTAATTATCATTAATACGTATGATTTATTTAAGTGTAAATTATATTATATTATTATATTATTATTTGTATTTATTTATTTATCAATTAACCTATTATTTTATTATATGATATTATATTATATCTACATAATGATGTATGATTTGCTTACTATAACATTTTGGAATAGAACATAAGCTATCATCACTATTTTCACAAAAACTTAGTAATCAACATGCATTTTAATGAAATATTTTTATCAAAAATTACTTCTATAAATTTCAGATTTATTTTTAGGCTATTAGGCTGTACTTGTTTTGGCAGTACATATACTACTATTATAGGCTATTAGGCTATCGTGAGGCATTATCTTGAGATATATGTTAAATTTATGGAAAAAAAAAATTGATAAGTTTGCCCGGAAATTTAAGAACTTAATTTTAGTACCCTTTAACTGGATTGATCTACGTATTCGTATAGATAACAGTGTGCTATACTGACGATGCGGCCAAATGATTTACGGTCAGAAGGATTTCCCCTTATACGCGTGATGGGTTTGTCTGAAGCTGATTAATTGATTCGCATAGGAAAGAAACATTTAAGATACGTTTTGGAACCGATTCGAAACGATGTGCAACACAGCTATAGAGAATAAAACGGCTGGATTAATGATTTTTATTTCTCCCGTCCGCCATTAAAAACATGTTATTAAAATCGATCACTGTTGCATACGTAATATTTAATACGTACTACACAATATATATATATTCGTTGTACACACGCATATTTGTTAAACATTAATACTGGTATATAATGTCGCCGATGCATATACCACGTGAAGTAATCAACATAAATTATTATGCAGTGTATAGACAGGGACAATATAATCCGATGTCGACGATGTCTTGAAGCACTTTGTTTAAACGTAAAACGTTTTTTACAAGAACGATACTCCGTTATTGTTAAGGCGAGACCATTAATAATCTGCGGCCCGTTCGCCGTAATCGAAAAGCGTTGATCATGTTCATGAAATGAGACGATGTTTTCGATTGGCTACGACCGTACTACAGCATTGCATAGATGTTCGGCAATATAGGATTTCTTATTATGATTGCCGGCTGATAATTTCGATTTGGATGTACACGAGGACAATCCTGTAAAATACTGAATTCAAATGTTCATACTAACCGCATATAAATCACAATTCGAGAAAACCTGTCGTATCTCTAAATCTGTATCCGATTCCGCACACGTTGAACAATTATTTGCGTTGATAATCTTTTTGGTATTGATACGCGTGTCGCTTTAATGATTTATAATATAGTTTATGTTTAAATAAGCCAAAATAATTATTGCTGATCAGCCAGAATATCTTCTGTTTTCGTAGTTTTAATTATGCAATAGGGTTCATTTGTTAAAGATTTAAATAAAGTGTTCCTCAAGATAAACGGCGTTATACCTTTTATATATATATATTTTTTTTTTTTTTTTCTTGTATAAATCGTTAATAATACTGCGTTGACATGTCCTTAAAACATTTCAAAACCTATTTCGATGTACGATTATTCATAACATTCAGATTAAAACCAATATTAATCAATATTTTATTATGTCAACACTTTATAGTACCATTTTACATGTTATTCAATACTCAAATATAATTACCAAGTCATAATAAATTAAAGAATATTTATCATACATGGAAATCGTTATTTTCTGTTTTATAATCGAGGTATTTTTATAAACTTTTAATGAACACAAAACAAAACATTCTCTATATAAAATACCTTCATTATCCAACTTTGGATATAAATAAATCCTACGTTAGACTATTGGTATAATTTACCACGAAAAACCGTGATCACTATCCGCAACTTAACATTTTTCAAAGTTCAGAATGAAACTACAAGAGTTCTAAACGAAAACGTAAGAAATTAAGGTACCGTAACTAATTGATATTATAATTTAAGTCCCTGTGAATAATATTAACGTTGGTTTGGTTGTATATTTATGCGCAATTAATCGTAAATTTATGTATTAGTGAATTTCGCATGTAATGTGGTCGAATTACGTGTTCACGTCACGTGAGACAGTTCAAGTTATATAAAACGGGTATTTAAATGAAAAGTTCTTGTGTTAGGGATTCGGGTTGATTCGGGTGCAAATCTTTGAATTTCGGTTAAAATCGGATTTAATTTTTAATTAAAAACCGCAGCGATTACAGCGTGTATGAATGTATTAAGGTACGGTTTTCAAGCTGCGACTAGTCGTTGCGACCGGCCGCAACGACCAGCCGCAACGACTGCGTTAATGACGTGGTTTCCAATGTGCGATCGACGTGCGCGTGTCAACAATAGTCGTTGCGTTCGACGATCGTAGTGCTCCGGAAGCAGTGTATTGCGTGCGACGCACTGCGATTTTATCTAAACGAATTTATTATATATTTTTATTAACGAATTTATTCAATCGAAAAATATCGAAAACTCTATTCCCTACAACTGACGATGAACTATTAGTTGAAGAAGTGAGTGAAAATCGAGAATTGTATGACAGTTCGCACAAGAAACATAAAAATGTAAATTTTAAAGATGTAATTTGGAATAATTTATTTTTATTTTCTCTTAAATGGCAGTTTATTAAAACTTCAAAGAAACCTTCTTTTTCACTTGTTTTAAATAAATTACTCATTGGCTTCCTGTATGTATTTGAAGTATATTCTTCTTCTTCCTCCTCTTCTAATAAATGTATAATTACATTATTATTATTTATAATAACTCGTTCCATTTTTTATGATTTGTAACGACAAGTTAAAAAAAATACGTGTGTGTACATTTTAATATCGAGCTAAACTAAACTGAAAATAAATGCCAGCCGCAGCATTCAGTTGTATTGTAGGAAACCAATAAACACGCAACGATCAATCGTTGCGTCTGGTCGTTGCGGCCGGTCGCAACGACCAGTCACAGCTTGGAAACCGTACTTTTAGTCGTATGAAAACCTTCGAAAATATTAAATAATTATATATGCCACTATCAACTAATTATTTACAATAGTAGGAACGGCCGAGTGGTAGTAACCGGAGAATATTTGCAATTGAATTTTGTTTAAAAGAAAATATCTTTCAATGTGTACAAATTATATTTATTAATACCCGTGTAGTTCAAATCATTGTGAAGTTTACTTACGTTACGGGTTTTCGATTCACTCGGAATGACATTGCATGGATAGAAAGGAGCAGTATACATGTGCTATACAAGTATACGTGTATTAACAGCAAACCAATTGATGGGAGCGTAGAGAAACATAAAAAAAAAAGTTAAGAAGATTTCAATTATGAACTTTTTTTGTCTGGCAAACAATACTCGTATCACCCGTAGGGACATCTGATTATTTATTATTATTATTATTATTATTATTATTTTATTTTTGATAATAATGACAAGGAGTGTCCGTCATTAGATAGATACGAAAAAGAGGAATTGTGAGATCGATCAATTTCTAACGTAACAGCTAGCACGAAATTACTGTATTGTTATGAGAAATCCTCTGTATTTATGGGAACTCATATTTTCTTTTTACACACAAAATATAGAAGTTCCTCTAATTTTATTGTTAGCGCGTCGTTTCCTTTATGTAGTTTTCCGCCCGTCGTTGTAACGTCTCATACTGATATTTTTTATGTTTACGGATCGCGAGACAAGTTTTCTTTCTTCGATTGTCGTACATCCAAAAATAATTATTTCCATCCACTGACATTAAATATTGGTTAATATGGTGTTGGTATTGTTCTAATGACAGCCCCTTGTGTTTTTTTATTTAATCATTTTATTTTTTTCATACGGACTGTTAAGTCTAATTACAATCATATTATTTTACTAGTATACAATAAATAATTTAACTACTAGGTTAACATCTCTTTTAAATTCATATAAACTGTTTATAAATGGATCCATTTATTAGTTTATCGCTGCTCGTTCTGCGGGAATATTTACAATTACTGGCGGTACTCCATGTTATACTTAAATCTTTTATAAAAAAAACGCAATATTTACCATATTGTTTTATTTACGCGATTAATATATTTTATATTGGAGATATTCAGGGTACCCAGCAATTACTCGATGTCATAATTAAGACTCAGCCGTTACCCGGTACTCGGCGTAATACTGAATTTTTTACCCGGACTATTAAGTTTTACATTTTTACTCGACCCCTACTCAGTAATCGGTTAATAATCTGTGTATAAAAATATGCACAACCAATGTATATAGCTGGAAAAATACCAAGTTATAAATTATAATATAGTTTGGTGCATTTAGGATTGATAAACCAATTTACAATAGCTGGTTGTTACTGTGAATAAATGATGTGTTTTTTTTTAAATAAAAAAAAATAATTCTTATGTATATTAATAAATTCTATTATTACAATCTGAAATCAAAACATTATTCCCTATCGCTCATCAGTCAACATTCACGATGCGCGACGCACTTGTTATTACTTTTGCTGTCGTTCTTACTTCGCTTGTTGCCTATTTATAATTTTAAATTTATCAATGACTTTAATTTATTAAATTAAATTAGTACTATAAAATATGAACCTAATCGACGATAATAAGGAATGTAACTAATTTGATTATGTTTTTAATTAATATAAATTAGACATATTCCGGGTGCCCAGAAATTACTCAATAGCCGAGTACTCGATATCATAACTAGAACTGGGCCCTTAACTGGTGACCGGCGTTACACAGAAATTTTACTCAACCCTTACCCGCTACTCGGTATAATATTGAAAATTGTACTCGACCACGGTTTGTAATCAATTTTCTACCAGGAACGCGTCTCTACTTTATTCATAAATTAATGTTTTGTTTATTGAAATATAATATTAGTCTACGAAACGATAACGAATTTACATGTATATTATGAAAAAAACTTTTGTATAGCGGTAAAAAAAATATTTTGAGTTAGGTGTTCAAATTTATATACGTTTATCAAACTAATTGTTTTAAATTTTAATTTATCATTCAAATTTAAACGTAACAACAAGGTTGATATTATTTAAATTATATAGTTCAACAAAAAGACTACAAATAAATATAATCAAGGGAAATATTAAAAAATATTAATTTTTAAGTTTTTTTTTGATTTTTTGTTGCTTCTAACATATGTTTTTAGTATAAAATATAAATGAAAATCAAATATTCTTGATGCAGTAGTTATAATTATTGATACTGAAAATAATTTTCAAATAAAAAATAAATAAATATGTAAAAGCTATTAAATTTTAAAAAAAAATAATAATTTTTATTAATTTTTTTTAAATTTAAATTGAATGTATGTCAAATGTGCAAATTACTTTTTTATACAATTCACTGACTCACAAGTATTTACACCATATATCAAACTTCTCATACATAACATATATTATTCACTAATATTTACATATCGTATAATTCTTATAGGTATGAACACATTTGTGTAATTCTATATGCTTATATTTATGTATAGCATTTATTAATACAAACTTCCAACGTGTTAAGGTTAAATCAGATAATTGTGACTAAAAGCGTGCAAAATAATAAACGTAGACTGAGTATAAATTAAACGATGGAGTATGTGACGTCTGACGTCATGCAATTGATTTAAGCTTAATTGGGAAACACAAATAAAATTGCAGTATATAGAATACGGCAGTATAAAGCAAAAACACTAAACTTATTAAATATAATGAAAGAGAAAAACCTAAGTGACAGAGTGATTAAGAGATCATGACTATTTGAAGTGGGCCTTCTCGTGTTTGAAAAAAGTGATCCAATTCAAGTACATCGTAATCTTCTACCAAAAGAAACAACGACCGTAACTTTGGAATAATAAATCGTGCATACACAAAACGGAAAATATCTATAGATGAAATGATTTAAATTCATAGAATTCTTGAGGAGAATTGAATTTCGACCGTATAAAATTTCAAATCAGAGCTACAATAACATATGAACGAAACACGTGACAAATGTAGAAAAATTTACTGTTCTTTGATAGTGAAACCTTAAGAATTATATGCCTTGCATTCAATATACGATAGTGAATGCGATGGGTAGCGTGAAAGGGCAAATGCTGGAATTCGAGAAATTACGCGAAGAGCTCCGAAAGTAACGTCGAATGTAAAAGGTAAATTGGTTCCGGAAGTACTCTACGCAAAGGAATGTATCGTAACGGTTATGAGGACAGCTATAGAATAGAAAATTGAATTATTATTAAATTTTTTAAAAAACCGATTGGGAAAAAATAAAGAGGTGAACCGAATAGAAACGATAATATGCGTGGAAGATTGAAGGGACAAATTCCATTAAAGGAAAGGTGAAAAGGCGGTTCGGGGGATAACTAAGATTTTTGGAAGATAGTTATGAAACCAAATAAAAAATTATATTATGTTAAAGTTTATTTTTTATTTTTTTAATGTACAATGCAAAGAGCCGAAAAACGTTTAAATATCATGTTTCTAATTTATTCCGCAATTATTTATTCAAACTTATTTCACCAAAACAAAATATATAATTAAATTATGGAATATTTCGGCGTATTTTTCGATTTTTCTGGTGTATTGATTTTTAAAATGTACTTAGTGAATCTGCAGGTGAATCCATGTATAATAATGCAGAGTGCCAGGAGAAGATTTATTAACTTAAAGTGGGCCAGTAACACAGTTTCCATTATCCGCCATTTTAAATTAGTAAATTCTCAAGAGACACATTTTGCAAGCGTGTATACGTATAAAAATGAAAATAAAATGTCCGGTCAACGATTCCTATGTTCGACATCACTTACTGTATTCGCTTCGGCAGCACTATTTATTTACAATTGGTACACGAAAATGATAATTCATTGAATTGAAAAAACGAATCTGAGCGTCCAGTACGGTTGATCCGGAAAGAAGTCAAGATTTTCGTACGTGATTGCTCACGACAGTTTATTATTTATTAAGCATGCTTTCAAACAATTTTATCAAAATCTATTTTGGAGCAATTTGAAGTTATACAGTATAAAAAAGCGAGTATAGTGGATCGATTGGGACAAATTGTGGGTGTGGAACAATATGTAAATATATATATATATATATTTGAAGCATGTGACACGTTTCGAGAACTTCAAAAAATAAACATTAAACTAAAGCTTTCTCTCTCTTTTTTTCACTCTCTCACTCTCTTGAGTTAGTATGACAAATTTTTCGATTAAAACCCAACGGTTATCGAATACCTATATATAGATGATAGACAATCGATCCGTGAAAGTTGTTTTTCCATTTTATTTACTCTATAGTTTTAAATTAATAAAATTATAAATTATCCGCACTAAGTGTCTATTGAAAAATGTAATCGAGTTAATGTGCATTTGTCAAGAAAACCTAACATACGCGGAAACATTAACAACTCTAAATTGAACGGATGCTCGTGTTTATACCATGACATGGCATTACAAATTTCATAGGTGTTAAATCGCAACAATTCATGAGAATAAATTAATGCTCATTTACATGACATCTGGCAACATTTATTCATGTATTATATTTACATAGTTAAATTGATTTTAAATTAATTGTAAATATTAACTCATAAAAAATTATTAAATAATTTAATAAACATTTATTTGCGGTTGCGAAAAATGTTAATTTTATTTGATATTCAAATTGATATTCTTTATGATGCATACACGAACATATGAGTCTCGTATTTTCCCAATATTTTTTTGATGAATGTTTTCGAAAATATATTAAAGTAAATTTAAGGTTTTTTTATCCATCTCTCATAAATCTTCGTATGTTTCGTACCTATTCACATTATTTAACGAAGAAAAATCTCTAGTAACGGACACTTTTTAACAGTGGATAGATATTCAAGAAAGTACCCAATTGTGTTTGAATGTTTCTAATACGTGCTTTTGTGTATGTATCAAAATTGGTTTTTTCATGACTAACAATATAATTTATAACACTTATAAGATAATTTAGATGATTGACCAGTAACTGTTATCTAACGAATACGAGTATACGAGAACGTTTGGTAAGTCGTAACGTTGTGTTACTTTTTGGCAGTGATATTTTTTATCGAGGTGAACACTATTGTCTACTTGTAATTAACAAGTATATAAACATTGTTTTCCGGGATAGAAACAAATCTGTACTCGCATAATATGAAATAGTCTTTGATTTAAAAACTAACCGATAAGAAACGATGACAAAAATGTGTGCAATCACCCGAAAAGTTAAATTTGTCATTAAGTGTAGTGAAACACTGTACATATGTGACATATCGATACATATAAAATGCTTAACACTAGCTAACGCATGAGCAGTGGACATCCGAAAGAACAATATTGTACTCAGTATCATAAATAGTCACTATTGTGTATGACAGCGTGTACATGATGCAAAGACATACCTGCTTATCGTTACTATTCATTTAAACTTCAAAGACAATAAAGCTGAATAGAACACCGTGAACGAAGTTCAAACGATTACCAACATTGTGTTATTGTACACAACAAAAGCGGAACATTCATTAACTACTGTTCGTGTTCAATTAATAATATCAAAACTAATTGGGAAAAATAATTAAGGTGATAAAATAAAAACGTACTAGTTGTATAGGGCTAGAGATTCCCCAGTGGAAAATGAACAGATAGTTATCGGTAAATTTTTAGGGTAAATTATGCGAATTTTTTTTTGGTGGAAGGGGGAGGAACAAATTTTCTTTACAAATAATTTATGTTATCCAATATTATAACAACAATCGATTGTTTGGCTGCTTACAAAAATAAATGTAAATTACTAGACTTCCCCAACAATATATTTTTTAACATAGACATCCTTTGATTTTCCCCAATATTTAATCGTGATATTGAAAAACTATTTAATATCGATATATCGATATATTCAGATTAATTTATATCTTTATAGAGATTTTTTTTTTTTTAAATCACATGAACTTTGGTAATATAATCAGCTGCTATCCAATATACATATCGTATTATCTTTTATCAGACATCATCAATTCATATCAATTCATATTTTCAATTTTGTGATTTTTTTATAAATGATACAATATTCATATTAGCAAAAATTGCCAACACTATAAATTAATTAAATTGTGATTATAAATATTACTTATAGAAAGGATGGCAAACCCATGGCATGTGTATCTCAAAATAGTTTTATAATGAAATAAAAATATAAAATAAATAAATTATAATAATCATAATTCTATACTAAATAGAAGTATAAGAAATTTAAGAAAAATAACTACTTCAACGATAAAACTATTCTAATTAGATATAGAACGAAACTAAACGAAATTAAAGTAATGAACAGTGGTGGCCTGGGCACACAATACTTGATCTGCAAAATAATAAAACGCCACTAAGTTTAGGTTCAATTAAGAAGACAGTGCCTTCAATATATTTTTCAATCAATTTACTGTAAGGATTGTCTACTAGTCTAGTAATTTATGATCAAAGATAAAAATATAATTTAAATATCTTAATTATTTGCGTGTCCTCAACATTTCTTTGCGTACCATCTCAAATACGCGTTCTATGGATTTGCCATTTCTTCTATAGACAATATATATAATCACAAAAATCAATTTATAGTGTTGGCAATTTTTACTAATATAAATATTATATCATTAATAAAAAAAAAAAGATTATACTACACTCTTCCACCTCAAAAATTTAACGAAAACATTTATATACAATTATATATAAAATTTCATTATATTACTAAAAATGATGATTTAATCTTAAAACGTTAATTGTAAATTACGTTTATTTTTTGAAAATATGTCGACGATATTTTTATCTACATTTAAATCTTAAATTTTCTGGTTATGCATACTAAACATACATAACCCGTATAGTCTTTGCTCTGTAATTGTGGATCTTGACGAAGTTCTTACACGGCGAAGTAGGTAAAGCAAATTAAGCGGGTAGCTGAAATTCGTTAGGGCTACCACAATTATCTGTAGCAAAAATTAATTTCAAACGTATTGTTTTACAAATATGATTAATTCTTTTTACATTTTAGTGGAGACGTGTTTTTGAATAACTAAATTAGGTATTATATTACATTCAATTTATTTATACAAATTATAGACATTATTTAAATATTTTATTATTATTAATATATGTATTTAATTAAAATTATAATATTTTATATAGAATAATTATGAAAAAGCCAGGGGGTGTCCTTCCTTGCTCACCACCATTAGTAGCTGCCCTTGTGTGAAAAGTATATCGTTTAATCGTTAAAACGCCATGTGGTAGAACATATTGACGTCCAGAAAATATATGATACCACATAATTCCGTACTCGATATCGGCTCGCCGTAATATTTTATCAATGGAACTATGATTAATGTACTTAATATCAATATGTATGTGCGAGCATATGCCTCTCGCACCAATAGGCTTCTTCGAAACCGTCTTCATTGACGTAGGCCGAAAGCATTTTATTTCAGTTATTTGTGGTAATACTTACATAGCATGCGGTGATTGACTTATTTGTTCACTAATTACAACCCAAATTACGTTGAAGTAAGAAAATAATTGTTGAACTAACAATAATGTTTTGTATTTATCAATACTGCGTTTGATTATTAAACTTTATTTACGCTATTCCAACGGTTAATTATTGTGTTTTTAACAATTCATATAAAATTCATGAGCGTTAACATTAAATTGATCTATTATGTACATATACCTACGTCTTAGAACACGAAGGAACAACAAAGTGGTTGATTGCTCGCGAGCTTCCCGTTAAACCATGCCCCCCACCTACCGGTCACTTATACATGAATGGTTAATTATTTGAGTATTTAGCGATTCGGTGCGTCGTGTTCCTAAATGTGCAATATGTAATTTGGCGGTAATATTACAATAGTTTCAAAGGAAAAATGTGTACCCATTCACCGTAATGTATTATATTAACTTATCGGAAAAATATGAAATCAATCGCTCAAAAGAAAACGGAAAATAATTGTACGCTGAAATTTGTAAAAATCGGGTCACTTCTATAAAAATCGTTTACCACTTGTACATCGACTTTATCCAAAGTAAACGCGACTCGTACGAAACGGTCTCGATAGGGACAGTTTTTATTTCGAAGAACTTTTTTTTTTTTTTTTGTTACTAAGCACACGTATACGTATACTCTTCGAAAATACTTAAATACGTTATTAATGCAAGATTAAACCATAACTTGAAGTTGAGTGTTGTAAAATAGTGTTTTTATTCCTCCCATCGAAACGACCGTCAGAGGTCTTTGTCGGTAATATTTTTCACTCGGCAGGGTAACGTGGAGTGTAACACTTGTACCCTCTTCTCTGAGTAGAGAATTATCACGTGTGTGGAATTCACTCCCAGCGGAGTCGGCCCCGACGGGGAGCAGTGTAGAGCAGTCAGAACGATGGCAGGGGAGAGAGACTACAGAATTTATTCTGTAAAAACACTGTATAACAGTGAACAAATAACATGATCGTTACGCAGCGAATATTTATCATAGTAAATAGTGGACCGAACGTGTCAACACGTTTTTTCCTGTTGTTAATACCGTGGTCGGGTCGCGTGCACGCGTTGCCCCGGTCGCCTGCCTAGTACTCGCACGTGTACCGCATTCCCCGTAATTCGCGATCCATTGATTTTTCCAGTCCGGTCTTAACGCGCCCACCGTATGTTTGTACGATGCACGTCGTGCGGAGAGAACGTGCGAACGAACCGACTGCACGCGAACACACGTCCCCGATCCCAAGGGTTGTTTTGTATAGTACACTGATTAACTTTGGATTACCTGTGCGCGTTCGTGGTTGCATTTCGAGAATAACGTTTAAGCCGCAAAACGGTTTTCGCATTGCCGACGGGTACATACGCACGTTTAGCTCTGTTGATTAGATACAACGCGTCGGCGGCGGCGGTTTCCGTGCAGACTGATAGCGACCAATTCGTTACTCGTCTTATTACTTGCTCGGCCGAGCGGCAAATCGGTATGTTTATACGGTCCCAACAGTAATGTGTTACGGGTACCTGCGCGCGGGGTCGGGACGAATAAATCACTTTAAAGCGTTAGGAATACAAAGCACGTGGAACGCGTGCGCGTACCTGCGAACACACAAAATTACGTTATTTAGAAGCGAAACGGATGCACAAACGGAATCCTCTACCAAGCGCCTTTGATTGAAGAATAATAACGGTTTATCGGAAGCATGTGCACAAAATGTTTGTTTTTTTTTTTTTTTATCGTTTAGAAACTATCCGTTTCTTGTCGACTAGTTATAATCGTCTCCAACTCCATGTTGTTTTTCTAATTATCTGTGGTACAAACAATTCAGCTAGAAAACTGTACGTCGTTTCCTTTGAAAATCGATTTTTCAACCGCGGAACGCCTCTTTCGTGGCCGGCTCGAGGTTCGAACAACCGCTACAAACGAAAACAATCGTACCCATATAATACGATACGTTGCCGGTGTGCGGTGAACGAAAAAACAAAACTGAGCGTTTCAATTAGGCCGGCCCTTTCCAACCTGTGGTACGCGTACCACGATAAAATATCTGGATAACGATGGTGAAGTGTAGAATTTGATTTATTTAAAACGCTTTGTTTTTGAAGTACGAAATATATGTTATTAAAAAATGAAAAATGATTGGAAAACATTGGATAAGACCAACAGTTTAATGACAGTCACAATTATTACTTCAGTAGTTGTAGTGAAGATTATCGGTAAGAGACTATATTTCGGTCGTTGTCACTTATTCAATTATGCCGACAAGAGCATCATCTTGTTTTTTCAAACTTATCTTTAGGTACTTTTCATCATCCAAAAAGTGCGTACTTCAAAAAATAGGAATAATATTATTATTGAACACGTGTAATGCAAGTCAAACATAAATAAAATTAAGAATAATTAGTGTTATTTGGAACCGTTTCTAATTATTTTTTATGTTTGAATACATTAATATTTAAACTCTGTTAGTTACTACTCAACTACGCTCATACGCTATAACAGGATTCGAGCAAGCGTTTTTACATAACATTAAAAATACTGTTCTACGAAAAGAGAATTCATAAAGAACATATTAAACGCATGTCTTTGTAAAACGGATATACCTCCGCAGTTCCGTTCAAAGCATTGAATTTACCTCCTTCATTACTTTTCATTGTGCGCGATAAACTATATTCAAATTTTCAAGCTCTGGTGCACATATATTATCGATTATTCAACAAAATAATACAACAATGCTAAATAAATAAAACGAAATGATATTACGTATAAAACTAATTAAATAGATTTGAAGCATAGTACCTTGATAGTACATTATAATTTCGCGGTATCGATCGGTGCAGCGATTCTAGCGTTACGTCTACGTGATGAACGCGACAGTTCGTAGTGCGTTTAAAGTGTAATTATTTTTAAATTAAAAACGTTTTAATGATGTGAACAAACCGGAAAATAAATACCTCTATTAACAATGTACAAATCCATTGGAACATATAATAATATACGACAAGTGCGCATCGAATACGAGGTTTTGTCGAATCCGGTACAAATACTGTAAACATTTTTTTCATGTCAATTTTATCACCGGTATCCCAATTTTTTATATGCACGTGACTCGTGGTGAAAAATGAAATAAAATTTTTCTACCTGGCTCTAGTCGTCCAGATGTTATCGACCCTAATTTCCGCTTACCTTTATGGAGGTTATCAATTATACAATTATATATTTATAGTCCATAATACAGCATCTAATAAATCCAATATATTAACATATAAACATATAAAATGTTGAGAAACCTATCGATTTGCAGCAACTTGAATCTGGATAGTTCGTTTTTTATGTACAATATTATTTTTATATGATTCGTGTATATTGTACTGTAGACATGTTTATTTGCGGTTTCGACATGGCATTTTGTCAGCTGAAAGTTCAAAACGAATTAAACTGTTAGTTCCGCAACGATAATTTAAATGTTCTTTTAACGACGTATTTCCGTTGGCTTTTTCTGTTTTTTGTATTCGCGCATTGACTGCGCTCTAACGTGAATCGCATGCTTTTTATTTACTCGATTCCTCTTGGAGTTGCGTTAAAATTAATTATTCATTGTTTAGATGAGGGAAAGCCAAATAATGAAAAAAAAAAATAGAAAAAACAGATACAGATGGAACCTCGCAGTAGTACGCTCCGGGAATATTTTATTACGTGTACACTGGTTTCAGAGAACACTGAAACATTATTACTTTCGGTTAAAATGTTGACCGTCGGTGAACTGTATTGAATTATCTATTGAATACGTACGGTCGATTGAGATGAAGTTGAAAGGTTTCCGAAAACGAATCATCGGTGAGCCCAAAATAATTGCGTATTATTATTAAACACTTGGATTAGCATTTCAATGGTGCACTGATAAATAACAAAATATGCTCTGGAATCAATATTATCAATTGTACGAATTCGCTATATTTTCTTCATCATGGAATTCTCAGCACCTGTAAGCTAGCGGTTCATAAACCTTATACCGGAAAATATGTCAAGAAAAAAAAATATAAAATACTTTTGAATACGGATAAACTAAGGCAACAATTAATACACTTGAATTTTGAGAAAACTATTTCGAAATCAAAACATTCTTAAGTGGACAAGTAATATTTTTAAACCGAAAAAGCCAAACCTAATATTAAAAATTACATTTCAAAATGAATCGGTACCTGGATTACATAGGTTAAATGTGTTAGCGAAAATCGTAAAAAAGTAATTAAAGACACCAAATATACTCGCACCTTATGTTACACTACTGCGGTAATAAACGATATGCGTGCGGCGAACCCGCGAATATCCTCGAAAAGTCGAAATAAAACGGCGCAGAATCGTTTCAATGTATACGCGCTATGGTTTTCAATGAAGCGTACGAAGGACTGCCAACAGCCCAAGTGGAACAAATTATTATTATTCATTGCCCGTGGTTGGCTGATTATAATAATGCATATGAATACCAAAGTACACATTAGTCGACTAGCGAAAATCAGCGATAAAGTGCAATTGTTATACGTAACACTGTGTACGATATTCTATCCGCGAGTGAAGGCACGACCGGGCCAGGGAAAGAGTGCTTAAAAAATATTGTAACAATATATTGATCCGAAGCGATTATTCGGATCATCCGGACGTGCTGCGGTGCCATTCAAAAGCGAAAACTCACATGTACTTCAGAATAATATCCAGACGAGTAGCACGTAGTATACGTGTAAGTATATTCAGGGGGGGGCCAAACTGCGGTTCGATTCTTATCGTAAGTCACTAAACATTTTTACAAACAATTTTTTATTAATTTTATTTTTTATTTGAATTTATGTACTAGAAGAAATATAATAATTTATTAAATTACAAATAACAGAAAGCATTTTCAATAAAATAAAGTGTTTTTTATATAATATTTAAACATATTAGTATCATGTCTTACACATAATAATTATTATAATAATACTCACGATTTCGAAGACCACTATAAAAACGTATCCATAAGTATTTAAGACATTTTCGGTATTTCTAATGAAAAAACTAAGGTAAAATGTAATCTGACATTATTCTATATTATTGTTATATGATAACAATATTATTGTTTTTCTTTCTATACATTTTATTACATTTGATATCTTATCTTATTTATATAATCATATATGTATATAATATACATAAATATGACATTTTTTCATTTCGGCTCTTCCATATTTAATAATATATTAAGCGAATCACGAGTCTCTTCTCGCTGGCCATCCCTGGTATATTATATAATATTGTAAGCATATGTTTTCCTCCCTGAACATATAATAATTATAACGTATACGGTGCGTTTAACAAAAATGTGATTGAAAAATTCCGCGTTTTGAGGGTAGCACGATAATCATTTTTGCAGTGTAATTTAATTCGCCAATCGTTCTACCGATCCCTTTGATCATATACCTATACTAACGCGCGTTGGGAGTTCGTTGAAATTCGTACAAGCGATTTCAGGGAGAAATACTGCGAAACACTTCGGCTTTTCTGAAACGACTATACAGAAGACGAAGTATGAAATGAAAAAAAAAACATTATTTCTCTTTGTCACGGAACCTATCTTGTCGTACTTCAACACACGCTAAAACCTTATTTGGAGTGGATCATTTTTTTTTTAACACAAAAAATGTCATGTTACGTGGACCTACTTGTTTTTATAGCTGACATTTATCGTCTCTAAATTATAGTCCATCCTTTGCCACTGTCGATTGGCTCCGCTGTAGATATTATACTATGCGTTCAAGGCATTCACTTGACCTAACCGAAAGCGAATAAAATAAATGTTTATTTTTATATTTATTTGGAAATACGTTGAGCAATACCTTGTGACTGTATTTTTGGCGAACAACAGTCGAATAAAACGTTACAAAATATAATATTTACTGTATTTCCTTTGGGAACTAAAAATAGCGTATCTTTTTCTCGTGGACGTTAACGTTAAAATGAGAACGACCGTATATACTGTATATTATAATAATAACCACATTAATTACGGAAACAATTAAAATGTATATAAACTAATAGAGTAAAAACTTAAACATTACTATTAATAATCGACTAATTTAAAATATGTATAAATTAGTACATAAACATCGATGAAAAAAATCAAAACTGTTTAGAGTCATTGCTGTGGAAATCACAATATAGGATAAAGGCATGAACACATGATTTTTATTAAAATAATCCAAGAGACCAAGAAGTTGAAGGAATGAGGAGACAACTGACAATAGATGGTGTTGTGATAGGTGAAGTTGAGAGCTTTAAATATTTAGGATCTTTTGTTCAAAAGGACGGGGGCTTTGACATTGATGTAAAACATAGAATTAAGTGCGGGTGGATGAAATGGAGAGAAGCATCGGGCGTGTTATGCGATAAGAGAATTCCAATTAGGCTGAAAGGTAAATTTTATAAAAGTGTAGTGAGACCAACTATGCTGTATGGTTCAGAGTGTTGGGCGGTTAACAGGAGAATAGAACAAAGTATGAGTGTCGCGGAAATGAGAATGCTTAGATGGTTGAGTGGAGTGACAAGAGAAGATAGAATAAGGAATGAATACGTGAGAGGTAGTGTTGGTGTAGCGCCAATTGTAGACAAGATGAGAGAAAATAGGCTGAGATGGTTTGGGCATGTGATGAGGCGAAAGGAAACGAATGCAGTAAGAGTGGTTATGAAGATGGACGTTGAAAGGAAAAGAGAAAGAGGAAGACCAAAAAAGAGATAGTTGGAGACTTTGGAGAACGACATGAGGGCTGTCGGTGTGTGCAGAGGAGATGTGATTGACCGAGTAAAGTGGAGGTGTAGGACAAGGGTGGCCGACCCCAAATAGTTGGGAGGAAGGCGAAGTAGAAGAAGAAGAAGAAGAATCTGTAGGTTTAATAAATGTTTTCTTTTTCTTACGTTTGGGAAATTAATTTAAAAATCTATTTTAGACCCGGTGGTACAGTATTAGTTTCGCAATGACACTGCAGCAATGATAGGTTTGGCGATTCAGTAACGGTAAATGATGGTATTTGCCAGTAGTTAGTTTTGTGTTGTTATTGTTTACGTTTGTACCTTGCGTTAATAAAACATAACAATCCGACATTCACCAATTTATGACAAGCATCTTCACGCGCGACGAAAATAAGTGTTTCGATGACGTCTGCAGTAATATGAATATAGTTAAGGGGAAAATATTGAAATGACCACATTGTGAGCGTATTGTTAAAATAAAATACGATACGTTTTGGAGGGCGAGTACGGGCATTCACGTCATCGTGTCAAAAGAGTAGAGCTCGAGAGTGATAAAAAGATTGACCTAAAGACGCGTATAGTAACTTTTTTTTTTCACTGTAAACCCGAAACCACTCGAGGTCGTAACGCTCAGAATGGGTGTTATACGGAATGGAACACGTCCGTGGCGTACGCGTAATGCAAAACGGCCGAGACGGCCGGGAGCGAAATCACGCGAGAGATGCAGAAAGACGTTTGTCAAACGAAGGAAAAGGAGTGATTTTATTATTTTTCAACGAAAGGGACCACTTGTGGGTCTTTTCGGGAACAGAGATTAGATAAATTGCAAGCCCTCTCGACCCTGCGGTCGGTTACCGGCGGTGGACCGAGTGGCAGAGCGTGCGGTGGGCGCGTTTGACGGGCTCGCATCGATCTCCAGTACACGGTGTCGTGTGCATGTGCGGTCCCTGCCGTGTTGCGTACAGCACTCCGCGGAGGACGCGTTGTGCGACCGTAAACCGCTACTGACAGTCGCACATCATTATGGTAATCCACGATTAATTTCACGCGGTTTCGCGCCGACCTGAATGGCGACGACGCGACGCGCGGCGCCCGGGAACCCCGACAGTCGCGTAACATTATGGCGTGCGGATGCGGGGGCGAGTTAAAAAATTATCCGAGTTTTGTGCGTCGCGCGACACGCCCCTCGATCGACTGAACGCCACCGCGAATCCGGGTGAACCGTCAACAGACAACTGACGTGCGAGGGTGAACCTACCGTTGACAGGACGGCGTACGCGAAATAGTATGGATTCCGGAGCGGATAACCCGCGGCCGTCTTGACGAAATATTCATAAGCTCCGTGCGTCTTCTCGCATATCCGACCCGTCCAAAAGTTTTGCGCGACACGATGATTGGTACCAGACGAATGCTGTTAGACGACGACGACGACGACGACGACGATTTGATGGTAATTTAGCGTAGTAATAATGACGGGTTACCATTAACTGCTAGCGTTTAAACTTTCTGACTGAAAACCGTTGCGCGAGTTTAAAATTGTAATCGATCCGCGGCGCGGATTACCTTGGGAAAAGATATTTTTATTTAAATGTTTATTTTAACTGAACGTCCTTCGACGATGTTAAGAACAAAAATCCAGAACCACGGACAAATTTTAAATTACAAAATCACATGGAATAAATTTCTTTAACGCAAACAACAAATAAAGAATAATTGTATTAATAATCTAACTTATATAGACAATTATAGTGAACAAGAGTATAAGATTAAAGTCGTGTTTGTTCGTTTTTATGGCGTGTAATAATTTTCTTTCGACTTGAACTACACGATCAACACCGGTGTGTACTCTCTTAATACTATTCTTATCAGACGATTAGCGAGTAATTAAAGATTAACTCGGTATACACAACCAATCACTAAATCGATCAAAATATATGATAACAGTATAATCGAGTCTTACTGATTACGAAAAAATGTATAATAAATATGAATACACCTAAATCGTGAGTGTCAATGTTGTAGAGTTCTCGAAATCTTCACGTGACATATCGCTTTGTTGTGAGTAGGCAGTTTTAGGTACGAATGATGAAAATAACGAAATCGGTGCATTTTCGTTGCAAAGCTCAGTAAAATCTCTATGACTTATTTCGAACAATAGTGCGATTTTAAAAACAATAGCCTTAGATGTAATGGCTCTTATACTGACTTTTTTTTTGTTTTGATCATATTACGCACACACAACAAATTTATTTAATAAGCCCTTTTATATTTAAAACAATACAACATACTTTTTTTTTGTATGAGGTTTTTTTTACGAAACATTCATGATTCAACTATAGTACAAAGAAAACACATTCAACATTAATTATAGGATATATTTTAACCACCTAATGGTTTAAAGTTAGAATTTCAACAATTTATTTTAATATTTCTGCTCTACCTCGAACTCATACAAGTTAGCAGCAATATTATATTATATTATACAATTATATTGTTTTCGCAATATTCTAAATTGTCCATAACATTTAAGTGCAGGAGTCATTTTTCATCGTGAAACCGGAGGATTGATTTATTACGTATTATTTATTATTATGTTTGTGAATAAGTTTTCGTGCATGGAATGTAATATCATACACGTTGTAGGTACCATATGATGACATAACATTTTTCGTGGTAAAATCTTTTCACATAAACAAAGAATATATTTTTATAAATATAAAACTTCATCGTTGATGATACTATTATTTCTACAAAACGTAATTTATGCAAACACGAGTACCTACGGAGTAACCGAGAAAAAAAAAACCATTACCACGCAAACTATAATAATTCTGTGTAAAATTATCATAACGGTGTACAAAGCCTAACAGTATGTATAATATTTTTCAAGATATTTGCAGATGCTCTACAGGTCACATTGTTATACGATAAAATATTGAACAATCTCTTAAGTATTTTATTAAACTACCAAAAATTACTATTAAAAACACGAAAATCTAACTTACGTTAATATAGTTATAATATGCATCCCTATATTCATTTTTTATTACGAGAGTAACAACCTGTTTGTATGAAAAATCTAAAATCAGTTTACATTAACAGTGCTTACATTAAAAAAATCTTGCGATCCATCAACTCTAATTAAGAGTGATAAACTTAATTCGTTAATTCTGTAACTTAAAACTGAAACTGAAACTGCATTGTTAACCAAAACAATTTAAAAGGATAGATTCTAAGAAAAGCTATATATATATGTATATTTTTACTTACTCCCGCAACAGTTTTAGTTCAGTTTTATTAACAAACTTTTGTAATTATCTTTTACGATTACTTTGTATCACAATTTTTTATTAATTTTTTTATTAAATCACATATTATAGGTCTCAAATTTTCTAGGAAAAAAAATATTATTTCGGCTCTTCTGTACAGCTATAATAAATAATGTCTTGATGAAATAACCCAAGTAATTTTTCTTCATGTGCATAATAATTATAAACTTTTAAGCTATATTTGTTTAATATATATTCAGAGTTGGACAACAACAAATCATAATATTGAATATAAAATAAAATCATGAATAAATGACTATTCTGTAAATAAAGTATAATATTTTAATCAAAATACTTTTACTTGTGAGTAAACTAATTATTCTAAATAACTAATGAATAATATTGAATTTTTGTATAATAACAATATTATATTTATAAAAATAACAATGACTATGTCGATCGTGATATTAATAATAATAATGACAATAATAATAGTAATAATAATAATAATAATAACTAACCAAACTTAAATCATCCATAACTTTATAATTAATTATATGCGTTTGTTATATATGATAGAAATATTAAGAACAAATAAATTAACCGATAACTAAAACCTTTAACCACTTACTAAATGTTAATTAGTATTATCTGTGAATAAGTAATTCTGGCACATTATGATATAACTTTATCGTGTCATGTCGATCTTCATTTATAATATTAACAATTACATTAATGATTTAACTTTCGATGTTATATTTTGTAAATACGGAACACGTTGATTTCAATAAGTAAAAAAAAACGGATGGGCCTCGCTCTGCTGTACAGTTAGAGGTGGAGTGCACCTCGCTTATAGGATAGGTCATTATTATAATGGATTTGTTAAATTTGAATGCAATGATAGATATCATTGTATACGAATAACGATTCTGAACGGAGTTCATATGTTTGTCTAGGATATAATACATTGTTATTTATAAACATTGTAAAAAGTATATTTTATTTTGAAACGATAAATATATTTTTCAATTAGGATGGGTTGGCAGTTGCATACAGCGATATAGTTTGTCAGTCTAGAACATTCTACATTATATTATATTTTACATGTAATTTTATGTCAATATTCGATGTTCAAACGCTTATAAAAAAAAATTGTGCCTATGGATTTTAATAATTTTTGAATGACATTAAGAACTACTTCTGTGGAATCTTCTATTAAATTTTCAAGTATTTTGTAGTAGCCAAATTTTTTTTATCACCGATTATAAAAAAAAAATGTAAAAAAATCGAATATTTTAAATGCCTATAAGTGGCTTAAAAATCAATATAATATTTTGAAAAAAATATGACATAAAGGAAATACCAATCTTAACAACTGGTAGAAATTTTAAAAATCTGCGACTTATACTTTTTGAATTATAAAAAATATTTAAAATCATTTGAGAATAAATCGCTATTTTATGCAATTTCGTAAATATTTAAATATCAAACAGTAATAACATTTTTTCCTCAAATTCCGGTAAAAATTTTTTTAAAGATTTTTGAAGAGTAGCTTATAGATAACCTCGTGTTAAAATTTTGAACCTTAAGTATGAACAGAAAAAATTTTACGAATTTTTATCTACAAAATAACTTGCAAATTATCGTGATTTTTACATATTTCGTATAAATTGGAACTTTGAGCACTTATAAAAAAAAATTGTGACTTACGATTTTAGATTTTTTTTTATCAGTTAAGGAACAACTTATAAGAAATCATGTATTAAATTTTCAAGATTTTCTGGTCAGCCAAAAAAATTTTATCGTTATTTAAAAAAAAAATACTTAAAAAAATTGAAAATTTCAATCGTCTATAAATTGCTTAATAAAAGTCAAAATATTTTGAAAATTTAATGGTGTATAGAGAACGCTAATCTAAACATTTGGTGAAAATTTCAAGTATTTATATCGATTAGTTTTTGAGTTATAGCAAAATAAAAAATTTAATTATGTCGAAAACTTGTTTTGCGTAAAAACTCCCGGTTTTCCCAAATTTTTTTATGGTTTTTCCCGTCGCATTTAAAAAATATTGGAAATTTTTAACTTTTGACCCCCCAAAGTACCAAATAGATTCACTTTCCTTTCAGAAAAGTTGCTACATAAGGCAATCGAAGCATTTTTACTGCCCCAAAACGTGTCGACAGACACAAAAAAAAAAAAAAAAAAAAAAAAAAAAACACACATCATTGTAAAATCAATACATTCTTCACTCCGTTCAGAATCTAAAACTTTAAGTTATGTTCGAAACATTCGAGTTAAATATAATTATGTAGAAAAATGAATAACGAATAATTGAAAAACGAATAATCAAATAATGAATAATATTATTATTATTACATATTATAATGAATACATTTTTTAGAATAATGAATAATATTTTATTCCAATAATTATTTAAATTATGTTTTATTTGAATAATACCCAATTCTGTGTATAATACTATGCTCATTGCTTAATAATATAACCTACAACAATATAATACGTACGCTAAATAAAGTACTTATTCCGAGTGACTGCCGATATCAAGAGGTGGTCACTGGACGATAACCGTTTTCGATGACCGTAAGGATTTTAAGGAATGATAAATAGTGGACACTGACGGTTGTAGTTTACGAATCAATACGACTGCGGAAAATATTTCGTAACGAAGTTCGGTTACTTTTTTTGCATAGGTTTCGGTCAATCGAATCGTCATCCGAAAAGTAAGGTCAGAAGATAAAGCGAAGACCCGATATCGAAACTCCATACTCGTGTTCCACTGTTATTCGGAAGTCTTCGCTCTGATTCCCTAGAGCTGTTGTTCGACGGGATTTCATACTTATTATGTTTGTCATAAGGCAGAACAACTATAATATATATATATATATATATATATATATATATGTGTGTGTAAATAATATCATGTGAATAGTTTGTCATATTATCGTCGGTGTAAGGATTTGTATCAACATAATGTATAATATGCGTAGGTATTATTCGACTATAATATATACTCGTGGATATTTTATGAATATCGATTTCAATTTGAATATCACACCGTCAATCCGATTAATACGAGTACGAGGAAAACATACTCTCTCCAACCCTTATATTATTATTATTCGGCTTTGGGGCGGAAAACTCGAATAACCGTACGCGTATTCGATTTACTGGTGTTTTTCATTTTTTTCACTGCGCGCATACAGGACATATTATCTTACTTATAATGCTATTGTTCGTTTCGTTTTCATTCACGCACGTTAAACTGTAATCGAAAAGACGAAAGTAATCGCACGTGCTTTATTTATTTTTACGTAATGTATTGTAATAATCGACCGAAAGTGTTGTTTCTTTGTGCATACAGACGAGTTCTCCACTGAAATGCCATAATTTATATACCACATTGCATATGGTCGGTGTCCTTATCCAACACATTTGTTTGATGTCAACAAAAGCACCTCGAATTTGTTCAAAATTATTCATTCTCACTGATTTTCTCATGTAACCGAGGACCGGATCCAACGATTGTTGTTTTTTCTTTTTTTATTGTTATTATTTTCATTTTAATTATTACTATTATGATTATAATTATTATTTTATTATTACATAATAAAATTATTATATTAAGCCTAATTCGTGAAACAAAATTATTTCTGAGTGTTCTGCCTGACCGACTGAAAACGTAGCAAATAGGGCTTAAATTAAAAATAAAAATATCGTTGTTTCAGTTTCAGATTTTTGATATTATATTTAATATTGATTTATTTTTTATACGTTATTGAACTTTTAAATGTTTTACGATTTTTCTATTTAACATTATTAGATTTTTAAACGTAATTTTAATACAAAACACGTCCCAATAATACGATACTAGCATCGAAAATAAATATATTTTCCAGAAGTTAGTAACAATTGCGTGTAGCAAAGCTTCTTACCTTTCAAACGAAAGTTGGTTCAACTTAATCCGAATTTAAGTTTGCGTTCAACACGCGTTTACGATGGACGTTAAACGTCGATCGCCACCACCTCTCTTCTCGTGTATGTTCAATGAGAACTCCGCACTGTATTGTTTTTTTTCATCCAAAAGGTAAAACTCTTTAAAATGAGAAATAAAGATGAATTTAAAATTTAAAAAGAAATTCCTTTTCTGTTATTAAGAAAAACATTATTTTCAATTATATTTGAACGTAAAATTATAAAATGTCAAATTAAAATTAAAAACGATTAAGTTGTTAACAGTCGTAAAGTAATATATAAATGAATAAACAAATAATCAGAAATAATTAAATAAATAAAAACTTAATCCAGGAATAATATTATATTCCTAAAGTACGACCGGTTTTGAATTAAAAATGCATCAACAGCTGTATACAAAGTTAATAAAAATTGTGACTGAATATGAAAAAATAATGTCATAAATCTAAGGGGTTAAGATTTTGTTAATTCTATATATATAAACTATGTGTTTGTTTATTTAAATATTAATGATTTGAAGTTTTGAGTTTTGAAGCCCTGATGCGTATGACGTACCTTTAAGTTTATCAGATGAATTTTGGTCGCTTTACAATAATTATTTATAACGTATTAATTGTAGAGATTACATACATTTTTTATCTTGTGTAGATACGATTACCAAGTACGAGGTGATTTTTGGAAATTTTAAACATACAAAAAAAATGTACATAATTTAAACATAAAAAAGTGGTGAGCATGCTTAAAAAATCACCTTGTACGCGTCACAATACGATGTTGCTCCGGTGAGATAAGTAGCTGGTCTGAAATGATGTTGCGTACGGTAACGGAATACAATACTCGTATATCTGAGATAAAGCAACATGAGAATAGTGTTTGGCTCGTAGTTTAAGTCGGTGCACGTTGTAACACGTACAAGTAGGATATAAGTTGTAACGCGTATTAAAAGTTTATCCGTGAAAAATATACTTCGCGTTTTATCATGATAGTAATATAGTCAACAGCTTTATATGTAACGTACACACTACAAGTATCTTTGAATGCGTGCTAAATGATGATGAACCATGGTTATGCTGTAATTATTAAATTTATTACTTCCATATATAATTTTAATTTTTAATTTATCGTTTTATGCACTGTTCTCGGAATAATTGATTGTCCATGGGCACAACGATTGATTAAACCACAAATGTGCGTTGATACTCATATATTGTATAATGTTAGTTCGAATGTCGATTTTTTAGTGATTTCCAGAAAACTTTTATTCATTCTATATTCTTCATGTATGTCACAGATAACTTAAAACTCGGAATTCTTTCGCACGACTAGAATAATAATAATAAGATAATAATGTAACAATCGCGAGTACCCTGATTCGGCCAATTTCAAAAATGCGTAAAAATAAAAATATCTTCGACAAATATATTGAAACACAAAAATAAATATCTGTTATTGAAAAGGTTTATTGCATAGTCCGGAATACCTCCCGTGTAATTAATAGGTACCTACTTTTAGTAAAAAATCAGAAACAAGAAATAGTAATATAACGTATAATGAACTGATATCATAACATTTTAAAACACTTTTTAATGAAGCAATAACCGACACTTCGTATATATTACTACTGATCCTTCAGTTCTTACTTGTTATTACTGAAATATATATCTGAACAGTGTAACATTGAGATCAATACTATTGTTATACAAGTCGAAATGAAACAACAAATAATAATGAGAACAACATTTTTCCTTTTTGTTCAGTCCAAGCTTTAATATTCCCCTGAAAGCTGTAATTGTTATGGTTTTATTTATAATACTATTCACGATGAAATCTATCCTCAAGGAGAATATTATATCAAGTAGGATCAGTACAAAAACTTTGCAGTAACACGAATTTAATTTTGTTTGTAACACATGTCGATTATGCATATCATAATCAATTTCGTTTTTTTTTTTTTCTTTTTTTTACATGATAAATTACTCAATATTATCAAGCACCATAGAAATTTTAAAACAGTGTGATCCCTCGTTTTTATTTATAAAATATTAACAATCTATTAAATTATGCGTATATTTCCCATTGACTGTTGTGTTATCGATCGTTTACTATTTTTGTGGTCAAGAGCAAAAAAACACAGTATTTCTTTCATCTCTAAGTTGGTAAGACCTTTTCAACCCGATTTATACCTTAGACGTCAGAATACAGACACGTGTGATAGTCATACCCCGAATTTTACTTGGCATCACGAATTTATGCAATAAGCTTTTAACCGTCGTACCCACTCGTATTAAAGAGAGAGCGAAGAACCGTAATGTTAATAATGTCCTGTCGCATTTCCACAAGTAAAAACTGTAAGTTGAGTTAAACCACTCAAGTCGTATATTGTTCCTTCTGTTTTAAACCATAGCTAAATAGACTAAGTAGAATATAAATTTGAAAACGGTTGCCACGACGAAATTATAACACTAAACGAAAATTCTAATCAATAAAATTCCTATTTAAACATTGTAAAAACACTGTAAAATGTAAAATGATGTATGTTAATACATGACTTTCGTACAAATTTTGTTTGGACTTTACGAATAACTATTATTCATAGTTCATAATAATTAACAAAAAATATTATTATCCCGTAGGATCTGTTTATTTCCTTAAAAAATCATCTATTTGTCGTTTATGTTGAATAAATATGTGCATATTTCAGGATGTCTTCAGGACGTTAAACGAATCGTCCGATATATTGGAATATTTCCTATCGGCCTCAACGGATCGTATGTAATGCGGCCACAGGTGTACATAATTATTGTCGGTTATAGAATTCAATTTCTCCCAGCGAACGTTGGGAACGTTACCTCTCCATTACTACGTTTATATAATGGCGTTAAAACGGTTTGAAATTAAACCGTTTTAGAATTATTGAAAACGGTTTAGCTTAAACCGTTTTCAGATGTTTATTTACGAACATATATTAAATCGGTTTAGCTAATATTTTATAAACCGTTTTAAAATTAATATTTTTACTTCATGACTTTGGTCGTTTGTCCCAGGAGAAAATCTGATAAGTGATAATAATAATAATAATATAATAATAATATTTTGATTCATAATATATTTTCATAATAAATTTATAATTTTGCATTTATTGTGTTCACAATAATTAAAATGTCAAAATTAAAATTGTTTCAATTCTTTGTGAATTAATACGCAAAAGATTGTTGACTGAACTACGAAGAAAAAAAGTATTAAAAATGATAATTTGTAAAAGAAAATTATTAAAACATAAAATATTATTACTATAGTATATATGTGCCACTACTATACCATCAACTATTGTTCAAGATGCTCTTTCCCTGACATTAGTGAATCAATATAATAATATATAATATAAATAAAATAATAATATCACAGAATAAATTCTATGATAATATTATTATAAAGTGATAACTGATAACATGAATCACAATAATTGTGATAAACGCATTAATGCAAAATATATCCCGCGTTTATATGTACATTTGATAAACCGGTTTGAGCATATAAAACGGTTTTAATTCTTAAACTACATAGTGCGAGCGTTTTAACTTTTAAAACGGTTTACAGTTTTCAAACTGTTTTTAAGTGTTTACAAGACATTAAAGCGTTTTAATTTCAAAACGGTTTAGTTTCAAACCGTTTTAACGCCATCATATAAACGTAGTAAATGTTCGTTTCCGACGAATGTTTATTTATATGTTCGGGTCCAATCGTTTTGTACCCGGGATATTTACGTTTTTTTTTCTTTTTTTTTCCCCCACACTTTTAAACGGATACATAAATATACGTTAGCACACAGGCACAGTTCGATTACAACACAATCCAATTTTTTATGGCTGGCAAAAGGAAAAAGGACCTAAACGACATATTGGGACTAAGCGAAATTTCGTACACTACGGGACACCAATCGGTTAAAACATTCGATCGCTTAGGCACAAGTATTCTTCTGACCATATTTTAATTAATAATTGCTGGTATAAGCAACACATTTCCAACAGTAATGTGGTAAGAATAGGGACTAAACACTTTTTTTAGGGTATCAGCTACTCTAATAAATATTGTGTTCGCCAAGCGACAAACATATAGCGCTTGGTCCCTACTTTTATCTTTTATCACCTTTTATAATGTTGATATTACGAAATAAAATGAAATTATTATTTCAGATTTCATAATAATATCTTATTATATTGTATCTCATTATATGATTTCTCTTGACTTGCCTCAACTTGAGCTACTCTTTTCGAATTTCGCCAAGTTCGTTTTCATCATCAATTACAATTATCACTATAGTGCATTTTAAAATACTTTTTAAGATATAAGTCAATAGGTCTGTTACCAGTATTAAATAAATTATTTTTATAAATTATTTTAAAAAATAATGCTAAAACAAATTGGACCCATTCTTAGATTCAAAATAATTATACACATCATGTCAAAAATAAGTTGTACTAATGTAAACTCTACAAGTAAAAATCCTTTAAATAATCATTTTTTCGATACGCGCACAAACAACACAGTTCAAATAATAGAGGCCTATCGCAACAATAACCTATTGAAAAATTGTATAGGTAAAACCCTTTAAAGAAACTGTCTAAAGTGCATTCCACCATACATCCCTATATAACAGGGACACACAACTCTCTCCACTGATTTTGCCCATAGTCCATCAGTGCGTACGTACCGACATCTTGATTACATATGTGCACACCGATCGGAGGCTGGAGTTTACTGAGCCAAACTTAGTACGATTATCTTAATTTCAATTTTTAAGTTTTGTGTTATTTGTGTAAGTATCAAAGAGCGTATATAATTTGCTCTGAATACGGTGTTGGTGACTATTGATTTCCATCTTCACTCTACCTCCACAATAGTCGGTGGTGATATGCTCATCGACGATCGACTCATCTGCCACAGAATAGGTAAATGCTATTTTATCCAACTTATAAGACTATCCAGTTAGGTTGATCGGCTCTCGAACTTTTGTGACCCCGAAAGCCCTTCCCTAAACAAAGAATAAGATAATATGTATCTAGTAAATCCAACCAACATATCCTTCTTTCTATTTTTGGGTTAATATAAGTCCCTTCAGATCACTTTCACTTTAAGAAAAGGCATCCCACCTACGATATACTTTCAAACCAACCAAATCCTAACAGCCCAAATACAATATTTAGGTATATTCTTAGAAAAAAGTCTTACTTAGGATCCACACCTAAAAACAATAAGAAAAGTAGACTTCATCTATTACGCCTCTTTTTTTTTTTTTTGTGTTTGCATCACGGCAATTCATCGGGGCATTTCAACCGATGGCGGCCGTCCTCGCTACATCCGTATCATTTATTAGGTAAAATACGGAATTCGTAATGTATAAATATACATAATGAACTTCGCTCTAAAAAACAGAGAGGACTCTACCTCTCTTATTTTAGTCTTCGGCCCACAATAAAATTTTCACTTAACTAACTGTCATAATCTATGCTTTATCCTGTTGGTCAGACCAGACCATGCAGAGCTCTAGTATCTATGTAGTATGGAAGTCGACCATTTGGTCGATTTGGCGATTGGGTATTACCATGTTTCTTCGACCATTTTTTATTCATACCATATTGTTAAATCCCATTTACACTTATCTCATTTTACCTATTACTGGTCAATATAAGAACAGTACGGAATCTTGTTTTTGCTCTTCTGAAAAATATTACAATTGTAGTTCATCCTCTTTTACATTTTATCAGTTTATATTGTCCATTTTTTTTTCTGTGCTCTTATTGTTAAACTTTCATTTTTATGGGTTTGATTTTACCTCACCGGCGCTGCGGTCTTTCAACACACGTCGTGTTATTGTTGAAGAACTCTGAAATGTAAGTTTTTTAAAGTCACTCGACTGAAAACTTTGCTTCGGACTGCGAAACCCATGTATAACCCGTAGTCGATCATTATGTTTTTGAAACATGACAAAAACTAGTCCAAAATTGACATCCACTACATATAATCGTATAAACTTGGAGAGTTTTCCGGTAAATTTCAAAACATCGATTTCGTTGTTAAAGAGAAGTAAGAGAGCATATTGGCGTACGCCAATGCATTATTATATGTTTGTAGTTACACGTTGCGCATTCGACGAAAACGTTATTTCACTCGGAGCCAATCGAATCGCGTGTTACTGTTCAATAAACTATATATAGTTATTCTATATAATCGTCCTTTTCCTACAAATTGAAGTATTTCACTTACAGCGACCTAAATTTTGTTTGTTTAATTTATTGATTTGATGGAATAAATAATAAATTCGAAATCTAAAACTACAAATTGACGCGAAAATTTTTTCGAAAACTCTAACCGATCCTACATGATAATCACGACGACCGTTTGTTTTATTTATTTGAAAATAATATTACAATAAGCATGACGCGTGCGTGCGTGTGTATGTGTTTGTGTGAGTAAAACACGTTCCAGATGTGATCTCAAAGAAAACAATTTCTCTACACGTTTATCAGAATCATTGCAGTAGAAATGATCGAGTTAAAAGGTACTGAGCCTTTGGCAAAAAATTAAATTACGCGTCAGTTTTAATTTTCCGTATCAACCCACCGCCGAGACGGCAATGCCCCCGGAGTGGCTTCACTTGTGAACGCTCAATATAATGACGTGTGCATGCGTTTTTATTATATTTCGCAAAAGCAATGTTTAAATGATGTTCGTGGTCATCCCGTCCATCATCATCACCGCTACGACGGCGGGTTCTTCTAAATCTATCGCATTATAGTTTTCTGACCATTGTCGTTATGATCATATAGGCCATTGTGTTTTCAGCTGGCTTTTCGTTCCACCCGAAATATTTTATCAATTCATTCTTCAAAATATCGCTCCGGCACGTCTCCGATTCAACTGAAAACTGTATTCATTAGTTTTGTTTAAATTACACGAATTTTATTTTCGTGTATCTAACTTCTAGTTACCGGAAACCTTGAAACGACACAACTTTTACTGCTAACAGATGAAATACGCAATCATGGTTTATAATACTTTTTTCTTTAAAAAAATAAAAATTATCCTCACAGAAAAAAAAATCTATCATTATTATTTTTAAGGGTGAACAAATATGTTATATTTTTAACGAGCTTAATGGTTCTTTGAAAATAATTTAACAAAATAGAAATGTTGCTAGAAAGAAATGAATTTTATAACGTTATTTATTTTATTATTAATTATATTTATTATGATTAAATTAATTATTATTGATATTTTAACGTACACAATGTGTACGAATAATATTATAAAAAAAATAATAGTAATCAGTAATTTAAACAAAATAACGGTTAGTGTTACTACTGGATCATGATTTGCTTAATTTTTTTACCTAATGTTATTTCGATATTGTAGTTTATAAATTACTAATGTTTTAAAGAATCGTAGAATTATATAATTATATAAAATTAATTCGTCAAAAACGTTTTTCAAATAAAAACCACGTATTTTTAACAAAAAATATTCGTTGTAGGTATAGAAAGTTTTGTTAAATACAGGTACCCATAGATACGCGATGTTACCGTTCCATTGTTGTCACTATTGTAAAGTTTTCACTTTAAAAGTCGTGTTTCACGCGACATTACACGTGTTCGTATTCTGGAAATTCAGTGTTAATTTTTTTTTACTTGCTTTTTCGCTAATATTTCCCATAGCCGTGTCGACCTAATGTCGGTTTGAAAATAAAACGTCTACACGGCTACGCGCTTCACATCATACAACATTATTTCGTTTCAACCATGCATAAGTATAATATCTTCGCATGTTTTTAGTGTTTTTTTTTTTTTTTGATCAATGTGCACGTGTGCCGAGTGTGTAAGTGTACGAATATCGTTATCTGTTTCGGACAAATCCTTACATCTACCGTAGGGGGTTGTATAAAAGTGTCCCCGTATCGCCGCCTGCGCCTGAAGTTCTGATTTATAGCACTTATGAACTTTCGCTAAAATGTGTATTTCCTTTTTATCTACTCGCTATTGTGTTCAGCTAAATTTTTTTTTTTTTTGGTTTTTCGCGTTTGCGTTTGCGTTTCCTCTTTGACAACAACGGCATTTTACACCGGATGACGTTAGTGCTATGGCGTGTTCCCATTTTAATTGAATGAAACTTATATTACTGCAAAGAGAGTATGCATGTGCGTGTGTATTTGCAACGTTATTGTCGCCCACTCGCCACCCCCGTGAGTACGCGTTCCGCGCGGTTCATATGACTATGCGCACCGCGCTTATATATTATTATGTACATCGCACGCGTCATCGTCGTTGTTTAGTTTGGATTTAAAAAAAAAAAATAAAAAATATATATAACATAATTACTTTTTAAACATTCACGAACTTTGACACTTTCAACAAATTAATAACACAACTAGTAGCAAACATTTACATACGTATATGTATATCGTATGTAAACGACACTGGACGGTTCGATTTTAATATAAGTTTTTAGAGACAAAATACGGTTATAAATACGACGGCAATATGGGGCACGGTGTTATGTGTGACGGATACAACAAAATGTGATGTTCTGTTCATATTTTCGTGTACACAATAATAATAATAATAGTAATCCTGCGACCGGTCGACGTGGCATGCGTGTCCATCGTGGTTATATCTACAGCAGATCCGGCAAAATCCTTCTGCAAACAGTTTTTACCCCGAGTGAACGAAACGGTACGGCGACGATATTCGGAGGTTTTCGTAGCCATTTCCCGCGGGAAACCCAGCGTGAACCCCGACTAAATTAATGATTGTACGCGTCGTCGACGAACCGTTCGACGGGTTGAATTCGTTTTGCAAAAACGCTGCATACCTAAGATTTAATAGTTTCTACATTTTAACAGTCGCTACCCTCATATACTCCAGCCTTTAATCACACACACACGCCCAAACATGTTTATGCAATGTTGTAATGCGCGAATGTTCAATTCAATTAACGCGAACAGATGCATTAATTTATGGGTTAATATATTCGAATCTATTTCCATAAAATTTAACAGTTTACCCAATCGTTATCAGAACATGTATGAATTAGATTTACGTTTGGTTTCGGTATTGCACGTATACGATTGAGGTTGACGTTTGCAGTGGGAAATAAATAAAAAAAAAAAAAATGAAATACCCAATGGTATTTTAAAACGCATTAAACACACGCACGAACGCGTAAAGTGCAACGTATTATTATTATTATTATTATTATCATAACAGTGTTCGCGCTCGTTGCAATATCGTTTTGCAATTGGCGGCACGTAAGATTTTTCGATACACACTTCGTGCTGATTTCAATACGGTTTGTTTAACTTCGATTAAGTGCGGCTGCTTGAGCGTCTCCTGCCGCGGGTCGTGCGAAACGTCGTTCTCCGAAACGACGTCCGTGATCGCATTATCTATCCAATTTTTATTAGAATATTACAATATTATATTTCCTAATGTTGAACATTGTCCCCCTCGTATATCACAAGTTGACAATTATATTGTATTTGGTGCGGTCTGATTTGAGTGTTTCATTAAAAAAGCGTACACGCTTCAAATATATGCACACATACTCGTAATAAAAGACCTAGGATACATGTCTCACGCGGAATTAAACTCTAGTCGTGCATTGTCGATTTATCAGTTAATTATTTTTATTTAAACATATTAATTAGCTGTAGCCCATAAGCGCAAAATATTACCCAAACACAAACCAAAAACGCAAAAATAAATAACCTATGAGCGGAAAAAAATTACATTTTTAACAACCCATAAGCGCAAATCAATTATAATCAAATATAAAAATAAAATTACTTTTACTAAAATCGTAGTTATTTTTAATATTTAACTAAGCATTTATAGTGATATTAAAATAAGTCAAAAAAATGAAAGATAAAAATTATGATTTTGAGTATTATTTACTAGTATTATGAATATAATTAGTTCATATAATAAACTAATATAATTAATATAATAATGTATCTTAAATCTAAATTTGAAATTTGAAGCCTAGAGTTTTCAATTATTCAAATCTGGAAATGTTTGATTCTTTATGCAAGTTTCATGTTTGTGTAATGGAGATGACTTTAGATTTACTATTATCCAATGTGTTACGATAAGACACAGAGAAATATAATAACCGTTCTGGACGTGGAACGGGTAAGGCCACGAGTACATTGGAGACCGTCGAGCGTTGCACGTTTAGTTAGTACGCGGTATGTACGAGAGGCTTAAAATATAGTATTAGGTAATATAATTTATTCTTACACTTTTATCCTACTATCAAGATGCAATGCGCAAATTCGTTTTGCGCTTTTGGTTTATCGAAAAAAAGGTTGGTTTGCGCTTTCGTGTATCACTGTATAAATTGTGTGTGAGAAAGATAGAGAAAGCTGCACACCGTGACGGACTATACCTGTATAATAATTTACCATAGCAGAATAGTGAGATCATAAACATACAGATTGATTTTTTTTTAACAGTTGTTGAGCCCTCTTTTATACTTATACTCATTTCATGTATAAATTGGTTGAAATTCTGATTTATGAAAAATGTATGAGTACTAAAAACTATATTTCCAATTTTTTTTATTTTTTCGTAAATGAGTATATTGTAGAAATATCTTAATTTCAAAGAGGAACACTGATTTTTTATGCAAATAATTAATTTACAATTAATTATACTTGTATTTTTATATGTAGCATATTCAATATTTGGATCAACACCACTTTCGGAATCATTTAAATTTAAATTTACGTATGAAAAATGCAATATGAACAGTTATAATGTTGATTATTCTATGTTTAGATATTTTATTAGATTATTTTATCTCTTTAACTTAAAGATAACACAAATAAGTATACACATAATGCATAAATTTTATATATATTGAATATATATATGTGTGTGTGTGTGTGTGTGTGTGTGTGTGTATGGATACTTGAATTATTCTGAAAGTACTAGTCAATATTTGGACAATGTTACATCAAAAATTGCAAGAAAAAAATGAAGTTCCCAAAGGACAAACTATAATGTGTTCATAGAAAAATATAATATTTTTATAAACGTACATTTTCTATAGAACAGAACTTAAAAACATGCATAATTTAAGCATAGAAAAAGGCTAAACATGTTAAAAAATCACCCCTGTGTTTTAAAATATATGTACAGAAAAAGTAAAATTACTTCACCTATACCGTTTGGTTCATTTTGTAAAACTTATGGGTGTAATTATAATACGCGTGCACTTTAACGCTACCATTAATTAAGTGATAAATAAAATGGAAACGAAAAATACTTCATTATCAGAGGAAATAACACACAAAGCCACGTGTGCGTGTGAAACTAATTTTATGTATAAAAAATATTTAAAAATATGGATTAAATATCTTTAATATTTCTCCTTTTTTTTAAAATAAAAATTAATCTTATTTGTTTTAGATGTTTACTTTAAACATTATAAACAATACACTATAACAATACACTGTAATCAAGATAAAATTAAAAATATATATTTTTCAGTGTAAATAATAAAAACATTTTAAAATTAATACATAATTTCAAGAATCTTTTGAAACTAACAACATTAATTTAAAAATGAATTGTATGTTTTTTTTTTTTTAAATATACGTACATTGGTCAATTTTTTAGTTTTTGAGTTTTATATCCAATTCAAGAAAACATTGAAAAAAAGAAGAAAACATTTTTAGTTTTAGTGTTATTTTGATGTAATCCTATACTCGCTTAGCATATTTAAATTCTTACTGTTATATATATACATATATACACACATAAAACATACATCGATTTTAAAAACTTTTTTTAAATTTGATAAAACCGTCGCTTAACTGAATATTTTTCAGGTTCTTTGAAGTGTTTTATTGGAGAGTTCCCGCAAAAATATTTATAATAAATCGATGATATTGTGTTTAATATTCTGCAAAACATGTACATTCGTGTATGTATACACGTTTGCTTGCCTATATTTGTGTATTTTTATGTATGTGAGTATACACTTGGGAGCTATAAAGAAGTTTCGCCGAAAAAGACATAAAAGAGGTACAATATTTTACATTTTAGTTGAATTTCAGGCATTGAATACTTTTCATTTATTATGAGTGTACGAAAAATGTACTCCGAATATGTTCGCAAGTCGTTAATCATTGTCTTTATACCATATGTGAGCTACACTCAACTACAACTGCAGTATACGGTTAATAATATTGACAATTTTTTCATAAACCTAAGCTATTAAAATAAAGCTAATTGAAACAATCTTATTTAAAATTTTTGAATTCAATGTTTATTTTTATTTGATAAATGGTAACTGTAGTGAAATATTTATACAATATAAGTTGGTTTAATTTCGGTTGTAAACATTTTTTATAAATATACAATAACTTTATAACAGACTATTTAAATTAAGACTAGTAAATTTCGGTATATTATTTGTTTGAGGTTTTACTGTGTAGATAAGTTAAAGTTCAATTAATGTGCAAGTATAAACTTTACATTAAATATGGCATTTTTAATTTTTTTATTGTATGAATGAATAATTTGTATTTTAAAATCAAATCGGATAAAATTGATAATGATAACACGCAAAAAAATAATGATAGAAAATGAGAAATATAGATGTTTAGTACACATCGGTGCTGTACACAAGCCTTTTTTGATTGGTAAATAATTGTAAAAACTTGTTCAAAACCCGTTGAAACTAACACACAGATTTAATTTTAATAGCATTCAGATGAAGTGAATAATATATACAATTATGATGTTTACTTCATATTGCTGATAAAAAATGCAGCACTCATGCATATATACATTTGCATTTGACTTCAGGCATTGAGAATAATGAAAATTACATATTTTATCACTTGTTTCTGGACAGTAATTCAAGTATAAACGTTACCCTATGTTCTTCTTCCGTTGGACCCAAATGCCATTTAAAAATATTGATGAAGAAATAGCATTTTTGTTTGTTACAATGTAATTCCTTTACCACTACCTGTAACCAGAAGTGGAACTAGGAATTTTATGCCCGAGAAAAATATTAAAATTACGCCCTATCATGAACAAAAAATCAAATACCCTTCTCAATAATTTCTCTAATAATTAGCATACAATCATACTTATTGAGTTTTAAACACATTATTAATAAAAAATATATTTACTGTATCAATATATTATAGAAATAATGACCCTCTAAAATTTTACGGCCGGGATGAATCCCCATCTTCCTCCATCTAGTTCCACCCTTGCGTGTAACGTACATAAAATATCTGACCGACGATATGGAGTCCCAACTAATAGTTCAAAAACGATATTATTCGTGTTCTAATGGTTCTTTCTTAACAAAAATTCCTAATACTTCTGTCGAGAGATGAAATATAGTTGTAGCATACAATCACGGGTATCGATCCGACAAGGAGTATATTGCGAGGTGTACACACATTACGCACGAGTAAATAAATCCTATGTATTGCCAGTTTGAATTATGACAGAAAGAAAGTAGTGACTTGTATCTGTTGTATGTATTTGGTTTAAAAAAAAAATGTAAATATATACAATCTTCTCGTGGGCGGTATGGGTACGCATCAAAAAATAAATTATATAAATGTGCACGGAACGCGCGTGATAAATTTCCAAATAAAAGGAAGGAAAAGTTAGGCAGTCGGATTGAACGACGTGAAAATAAGAAAGAAGAAAAAATGATGTTTGAAGTATGTAAAAATATGAAATGAAATGCAATCTTTTGACACGATGCTGTGACATACCGCGTTGGTAGACATGGACTTTTGTCACAAGGTATGCTGATTCACACGTGGCACCATACGTGACCCCGTTTTTTATTTTTTAGTTTGGTTTAATCTTCCCTCTGAAATTCGTCTGAGAAAACAATTTTGGTATTCAATAGGGCTAGAATAACAAATGTAAATGCATCTCTTTTTTATATCCCAACTCGTAAGTGTCCTAGATCCGTAAACAAAAAATATGTTTTAAGTGATACTGATTAATTCAATGTAGTTTTAATTTTGTATTTATTTGGATTTTTCTCAAATTCAGCTTTAAATTCATTTTTAGGGTACCTATATTATTTTTTTAGGCATATTTCAAGTTTTTAAAGCATTTTTATAACTATTTATAAATTCTTAAACACTAGGGTAGGTATTTGATAACGCGTTTCGGCGTCTGTTCCCTTAAAACTTGCACGTTTAGTATGTAATTTACTAAATTTGAACTAACAAATACGAACATATCGGTCCATGTATCTAAACATCTCATAAAAATATAATAAAATTAAAATATTAAAAAGAAATTTTTCTATTTACTAGAATCCAACGACGATTATAACAATAAGTTATGAAATAAATTAAATTTAAATGAAATTAAATGTAAATTTTAAACAAATAACTATTTTAATTTTATTATTATGTTAAATAAATACAATGAAATATAATTGGTAGTATGATTTTTAAAGTATTGTTTTTAAACTTTAATAAATACATTTTTAACGCATTTTTATTGTGCATTTTTTTTTTTATTATTTTTAAAACACTTTTTATTAGAGCAGTATAATTCCAGCCCTAGTAATCAATGTGTAACATAAGATTTACAATTATATTGGTTTCAAATTACGTGGTAATAATTATCGGTAAAATTAGAAATTGTTCAATACCGAACCAAGCTCAACGCCTCAATTCAAAATAATTGATTTAAATTGATTTTCGAAAATTAAGGTGAGCGTAGAGATTTTCAATTAAAGAGAACGTTTTGATTGCTCACTTTGATTCACCCAGATTTGATACATTTTTTTTTATATTTGCATAAAATCACTTCTATTTAGTTGTGAGTTTCATATTCGAAATAACGAACGATTATTACTATGGGGCCGGGCTGTGAACGCTCTAAAAAAACACACATTTATTAATTTTATACTTTCTAAAATATGTGGCTTTAAATCATTACAAAATCCTTAAAAACAATGTACGTATACGAAAAAAGAAATCGTTAACCTTTTTTTTTTTTTTTTTTTATCAGAAAGAAAACAAAAATTATTTATCCAGACTGTTGTTTTTGAAGATAAAAAATAAAACCATCCGTTCCAGCGTAAATTTTATAGCACCGCATAGTGATATGAAGTACTCAATATACTTCTTTGGCCAGGCTATTACGTCGAAAATACTTCCAAAAAAAATTAAAAAAGTTCTACTGACGTTTCGTACTTATACATTATATTTTTTGATCTCTTTTCCTTCCTCGGCCGATGACCGTAATATTTTATGATCATCGTCAACAAACACCATACAATATTATGTTTACTAATAAATATTGATCGAAACTATAACGATAACATTAGGTAAGATAAAACAATTATACACGCACGCACACTAACCCTGAAAAAAAATTTAAAGTGAGTTATCTACTGTTTAAGTTTATCCGTTTTAATTTGTTCATACACATACCGTTTTCAATGTGTCCTCGAATTTCAAAAATATAATCTAATACTATGCATTACGTCCTTTTGGTTTATTTGTTTTTCAACAAAAACGTGATCCTGTGTGACCCGTGACGTAAAAGCTCCAGAGTCCTGCGTGAAATCGCTCAATGACTAATTGTTGGTTTTTCCACAAGTGCTTCGCTAATGCGCGTACCATTACTACCCCTTGCCACGGATGATTAACCGATGACGGACACGCGTGCTGATGTACATTATTTGAACCATGAAAGAAGCGCGTAACCGAAATCCGAAATTATAAATTATAATATTATGTGTAATTAAAACTTACGAGGTCATCGAGAGTAAAAAACAAACAAATATTTAATTTATTTCGATGGATCACTTATATTGATAATATCAAAGCACCTGTACTATAGGTTTTTACATATTTTTTCTAAATGTCCTATAGTATTATTAATGACATGTGAAAAATGTGTAAGATTCTTGCTTAAAATTACAAATCAGCTATAGTATAGAAAATATTTTTATGAAAACTGAACGATAATCATGCTTTATACTAAATACATGTTAAATTGTGATTTAGGAATTATGAAGACATTCTGCTTTTTGTAACTAATTTGTTTTATGTTGCAACAAGTGGATTTTTTAATGGATAATCAAGTTTGTATATCAAGTCAAGATTCTATTCTGAAAAAAAATGTTTTTAAAGTTCGCAAAACTTCAGTCTGAAAATAGTAACGAAACTTTTCAAACTAATTAATCACACAGCTGCCACAGATAGTATAAGTATGAAAAATATAATATTTTCAAATTCTTCTGGGCTCCTTTGAATATCTTTGAGTTTGTTCTTCCTCAAAACATTTTTTTTCGAATATATACGGTATTTTGTAACATTAAATCAATAGTAAATGAGATAAACGATTTCCTCGAGTCACATGTGTTTATATAGTATAGTTAGTTAACGTTTGTTTTAAAAATAATAATAGGAAAATTCAGAAAAGGCAAATTATACCACTGATATCTGCTAAAATTAACCTATTATTTTGATCTGTGATTAAATACACAGTGTGTAAAAAAATACTAAATCGTCGAATCATTGAAGTTTGAATTTAAAAACAAATTTGCAGACAACATTGAACGTTGGACATGTGTACAAAGAAAATGCAAGCCATACTTGAAAATTAACACAATAATTACTAAACTACATAATTTAAATATTATTATAAAAATGTAATTATTATTATTATAAATGTTTACATATATACTGATGTTTCTATCAAACAACCTGGGACCCAAATCGAATACACCTTAAAAATATTATACTTGGACCGTTTTCCCAACGCGGTCGTCAAAGAAACGGAAAATTTTAAAAATTTGTCGCGTAATATTCTTGTCCCTCAAAATTATAATAAATTTCGTTTCAGTTTTTATTCGCATGGGCATAAGGTTATTCGAACGTGTTTAAAATATCATTAACATCATTACACTCACCCCGATACGGGACATTTTAACATTGCGATGGAAGAGTGATGTGGGAGGGTATCATACAACTGTGTAACACGTGCTTGCGTGTGTGTGTGTGTGTGTGTGTGTGTGTGTGTGTGTGATTGATGATGATGAAACGAAAATGAACAATGATATAATAACGGAATGTTCGTCGACTACTGTTACGAGACGATGGGTGTTTTAATCCAGAGTTTAGTTTCCCCGAAACAGCGGACATTCGGAAAAATATTAACATTGCGGTGAGAGCGATGATACGATTATAGTTGTTCAAGATATATATGTATATATGTGTGGGTGTCGGCGCGCGGAAAAGGTTCGGTAACCCAAACTGACCAGGACCCTTTGACAGCCGGGATATGACGATATTTATTATACCAAGACGATAACAATAAAAATCGATGACGATCGAATATGTGCTTGTACTGCGAAGTGTAAAATGTCCTTGGACGAATCAATAATCATCGGTTTTCTCAGTACTTGTTCGGATATCCGTTGTATGCGTTCACGTCCAATAATCGCCACCAACGCACGAGATCAGGAATTGGAAAACAATTATTATCGGTTCTGATGTATAAATAAAACCTCATTGCAACCGGTCTGACATGTTAAAACGGGGTATGGTTTGTGGAGGTCGGGGATGATGAAAAAATATAACTTATCGCCATGACACATAACACCTTTCTTTCGTGGACAGAATCTGGTACGAAACGATGTTCTCCGTTATATAAAATTAATCTCGGTACTTGATCGGGATGAAGTGTCCGCACAATGTTTAGGGAGCGTTGGAAAACAATGAAATCAAAATCGTCGGCGTTCGCGTAACAATTGATCCTTAGCACGTTTACGGAATTGATTATGTTTATTATTCATTGTATTATTTCGATGTTGATAGTCGAACGTATGGCTTATATTTTCAGGATTTCAATTTCGATTTTAAATTCGAAGCTAAACGATGGTTGCATTTGGTGTTCAGGTTTTTTCCTTTTTTTTTTTTTTTTTTTTTTCCATTAAATCTTTTCTAAAAAGTAAATCAACGTAAACTATTTTATACAATAATATTTTTGATTACAAATTTGTGACAGATGTTACTTTGAAAATATGTTTTCAGATATTTTCGGTAATTTTTTTCAGTATGTATGAAAAACCAAAAATGACTACGGGCATGTTGCATTGAATGTAATCTCTCAAGCGTTTATATTTCTTTTGATAATGTAAACATAGATTTGTGTTGTATGATACAAAACGTTATAGAATATGTTAGTCCAAACCTAAATATTTTACTCTATGCAAAATATTACTCGCAAAATCTAGCCTAGATCTTAGTCCGGTTGTTGTTTTACAAACAATATTTTTTAATTAGAAATGCGTCATAAATGATTATTTTTAAGTATATTTATAACTGAAGACATATTTAATATATTTTACTCCAACCAATTTGCTTACAATTGATTTTCATATACAATAAATCATAATTTGTTTCTAAGTTTACAGAAAAAATATCCGATTAACATAAAAAAAAAACTTGCCATACGAATCTGAACTACTATTTTTAACATTTGTAATAATACATTTTTTATAAATAAATTTATATATTGTACGTCCCACTACTATTAATTATTATACTCAGCTGCTGATACGACGTTGTTGAATTTTAATAATTATTTTGTGTATCGTATATTAACGGTTATTAGAACTTTTGGGCTTACACATTTTTGTCATCCATCTTATGTAATCGTGTAAATCCTATGCCTGGGACTTGAAGGTAAAACATATATTTAATTGCAGGTGTGTTTGGAACATTATTCAAAAAATTGTCATTACTATTCGATTATCTATTATACAAACTCTTCGGAGATGTAATAATTTCAATAGGTTTTAACGTGTCTCACATTTATTTTCACTCGCGGCCGTATTACATGAAGTACATGAAGTCCTGAAGATGTAAACTATCCTTCGGTCGTGTATTTAGTATTATTAAAACTATGGGCGGTCACCAAAAGTAATATAACACTACGCACATGAAACTTGAACCGAAATGAAACATTTCACATTTGATTTCGGTAATACGAAGTGATGATCCGTGTGTGAGCGTGGCAGCGAAATAAACGCTTGAGGAGTTATATAGATCGCCCCCGCGCTCTTGTACAAAGGCACACATTCGTTGCTGACAGTGTCTATATAATAATAATAATAATATAACAACTGCACTACAGGACCGCCGCCACGCCGTCCGAATCGATAATGGTCTGCTGTGTTCGAAAACGTTCTAGGGCTGAGATACGGTCAGGGTAAAATATTGGTTCACGTGCGGTCAAGAAGTACTACTGTCTAATAGAAAATGCAAAACTTTTTATTAAAATTTCTACGGTTACGGGTACAACACCGAACTGGTACAATGTATTAGGTATTGTAATATTTACGTGCATCCGGTCGGACGTGAACGAGAGATAATAGGTGTGAAACGATTTTTTCCTCGGACACGCCTATGAATCGGACAACGAGTACAATATGAACAAGCTCTAGTCTACAGACAATCTCAGTTGACTGAACACATTTTTTTTCAAAGATCACCTTGTATATTATCAACGGCTTAGGTATTTACTCGTTAATTTTTTTTTATTTTTTATTCTTCTTCAGCTTCGATAATGCAAGACGTCTTTTGTTTTCATTTTTCTTTTTCTTCCTCTCGTCAAATTAATTAGTTCAAAGCTAAGTAGAAAATGTTCTCTTTCACTAAACCTTTTGTACACGTTCCTCCTCCCCCATACAGATGGATACACGAGAACTTGGAAGAAGGTCGGCACTGTCAGCCCTTCAGGCTCGGGTACGCAAATGGTCAAGTTGGACTCGGTGGTGTGGGCCGGAGGAAAAATGGTACCGGGCGTCGGTCTGGGAAGGCGAGCCGTGTACAGAGTTGTCACTGCCATCGGGCCACCGTTCGTCATGCATGCACCCCTACAACAGGACCGTCAATGTCTACGCGGGATACAATGTTATCAGATGACCACAACCAACAAGGATAATATAACGATGATTTTTAAGGACGTCAAGTTGAACATCAATCAAAAGTAAGTAAATCACCCCTGTCGCTAACTACTATCTGAGACAATTACAGTGATAATTACATTTCATCATCACGTATAGGTCACTGCCAGACACGTACTGTTGTTTCGGGTTGTCCATAGACCTGCTGGAAAAAATGTCCAAGGACTTGGAATTTGACTTTCATCTGTACCTGGTAGCTGACGGCACGTTTGGGTCTCGAAAGGTCCAATGGAACGGAGTGATCGGGGATCTGGTGTCCGGTTCTGCGCACATGGCTTTCTGTCCGTTGAGCGTCACGTCTACGAGGTAAGTACATTTGCTGATCACAATAGTCGCGATCTAGGAAAAATGGACGCGACCGTTTGGACGTAGACATTTGGATGCAGCCATTTGAACGCGATATCATTTAGACGCGACCGTTTGGGCGTGGGTATATAGGACGCGAAGAAAACATAAATAATAATAAATAATTTTATTCGGGTGTACGTAATTCAAACATGGCGTCAAGTATGATAATATATATAAATATATAAATAATTATAAATTAATATGTATATATATTTAATATATATAATAATATATAAAATATTATATAAAAACAAATACAAATTTCAATACATACAATACAATTAAAAATTTAATACTCGTAGTTACGAATAATAGATTAGTAATATAGTCATATTACTAATCTATTATTCGTAACTAATAGGCGTTTGATATAAAAAATAAAATAAAAAAAAAACAGATAAAAATAAATTACTTAATACGATTCCATAACATCAATTATGATTATAATATAATTTTCCCTATAACTGAAAAAAATTATTATTATTATTTACGTTTTTTTCGCGTCCAAATGTACCTGCACCCAAACGGCCGCGTCCATGTATCCCTGTTCCAGTAGTCAATCTGCATTCAAATCGATAGCACCTTTTCTGAAACGCATCTTTTACTTCATTATTTCCCTTATATCACCAGATCCAAATGGGTGGACTTCTCGACACCGTATTTCTACAGCGGCGTATCAATGATGGTTGCACCGAAAAGGAAGACCAACGTGCCTCTACTCGCATTCTTATTGCCCCTCAGCCCCAGCCTTTGGATCGCCATTTTCGTGTCACTCCACGTCACTACCGTGGCTGTGGCATTGTACGAGTGGTTCAGTCCGTTTGGGTTGAATCCCTCCGGCCGTCAGAGATCGAAGAATTTTGGGCAAGTATTGTTTGATTGTCCGATAACACATTACTATGTTATATAATATAATATTCAACGCTTTAATAACACGCTATAACGTACGGCGTTTACAGAATGCCTTCCGCGTTATGGGCCATGTGGGGTCTACTCTGTGGCGCGTTGGTTAACTTCAAGGCACCAAAATCGTGGCCGAACAAATTTCTGATCAACGTTTGGGGTGGGTTCTGCGTGATTTTCGTGGCGAGCTACACTGCCAACATCGCGGCTCTGATTGCATCGTTGCTATTCCAAAACGCTCAAGTGGATTACAACGACCGAAACGTCAGTATTCAATCGAACGATGCACGACACACTGCAGAATACACATATTGCCATCATTTATATTAATCACATGGTCATTGGTTTTCAGATGTTCTCGATGAAAGTAGGATCAGCAAAATCGTCGTCTGCCGAAGTTTATTTAAAAGACGAAAATCCCGCTCTGTGGCAACACGTTCAGAAATATTCTGTTCCCGACACGGCGTCTGGCATGCGAATGTTGAGGTATACAATTCAATTTACCAAGAAACAATAGACTCCCTCCCTTCCATATTATGATATATTAATAAAAGATAGGATGTGATGGAATGATTGATTGGTTAAGCCAGCCATCTGGTCTTATAGCCTTCTTATAGCTTTTTTATGGTTACTCATCTGAGTATTTAACGATGTACCACACCATGTGTCTGTGTTAATAAAAAACAAAAAGTCTTTTAAACTTTGAGATGAAATGTTTTTTTTTAAAAATATATGTATATATCATTGAAAAAAATATTTTTTCGATTTCAAAAGCGTAAAAAAAAGAGCTGAGGAAAAGTTTATCATTAATTTAATTTTCTATTTATTTGTATTCATTGTAAGTTGATAATATTTTAGTCTACAATGTTTAGTAAACATTTTGGCTTGTATACAAAATTAAGAAATAATTCTTACTTGTATTAGAATATGAATTAATTCCACGTGACGTTTCGAGAAGTAGTTGGTTATTTAGTGGTTAAGACATACTATGAGCTTAAGATAAGGTATTTTCAAGTCGTGTATTTATGTACGTTTTTGTTAATATTCACTGTGGAGCTTTCCTTATTTGACAAAGACAAATATATAAGAAACCTCACAGACCCATCTAGACGGTTCCGCTATTTTATAGCATTTAGCTGTGTTTCATATGTGAATAATATGTATAACCGTACAGGTCTTGACAGGGTTAAGTCGACCACGTATTCGTTGTTAAGAGATAATTTTGAGTGGACAAGACGAATCTAATTTGTAGTTTATCTACATTAAATTTCGTATTTGAAACATTCATATGTTGTTTTAAATAAGAACAAAATAATGGTGTTTTTATTGCTTAAATATAAATAATTGTTCAAAAGGATTAATTAGTTCAACTGAGGACGATAAAAGTAACTTCAAGTTAAAATTAGTCACTAGCAGATAATAATACTTGATCGGAATTGATTTTTCTAAAATGTATGTACAATGAATAATTTTAATCGTTTAGATTTGTAAGCGAAATGTTAATTAGTGTAAATTAATTTAACTATATCTGATTCAAAATTATTATAATTTTAAATTCATGCGGTGCAATTCATTGGATAGTTATTAAATTAAAGTTTCTGATGACATTAAACATATATTTGTTTTCAGGAATGGAAGTTTGGACATATTCATCGGTGACAAGCCTATTTTAGACTATTACAGTGGTACCGATCACGACTGTAAACTTCAACCACATGGCGATCCGCTATACGAGGACGTTTACGCGGTGGGCATGACGAAAAATTTTATTCTTAAGGTATTTTCGTTTATTATAATATTATATTGTACTGACTGAACTAGTCACATATTTTATACTAATTTGTAAATACGATTGTGTTCTGTTGCCACAGGAAAAAGTGTCAGGAGCCGTTTCGAAGTACGTAAATAACGGTTTTATGGATATCTTGCAAAACAAATGGTTCAGCGATCTGCCTTGCGTCAATCGCGAACTGGAAACATCGGACCTCGGACAACCGACACCGCTGGGCGTCGACGCGTTCTTAGGCGTTTTTCTTATGCTGGGCTGTGGCATCTTAGTGGGTGCGGTCATCCTTTGCTTAGAACACGCTTTCTATCATTACGCGTTACCCAAACTCCGACAAACGTCTCCCGACTCGATTTGGAGGAATCAAAACATAATGTTCGTCAGTCAGGTATGTCCATAGTCTAAGCCTCCTCGCTGCAAACAAAACAACACAAACTATTATTGTTAACGACGGAATGTTATTAAATATTACGGTATCGTTTCAGAAACTCTACAAATTCATCAATAGCGTGGAACTAATTTCACCGCAACACACGGCAAAAGAATTGGTCCACACGCTCAGACAAGGACAAATCGCATCACTGTTTCAGAAAAGCGTACGGCGCGTAAGCTTGCCTTTTATGCACCCACAGCACGCACAGGTCAGTAATTTATTCACGCTCCGTAAAGTACCTATCGCCAAAGATAATATTTCCTCGTAAATTTTTTACAGAAAGAATTTGAACGCAGAAAACGAAAAGGTCAATTCTTTGAAGTTATTGAAGAAGTCCGAAGGTGTGTTTATCGATTTTTATTTATTTGTTTTTTTTTTTTTCACATTGTTATTAAGTCTATGTATGTCTCTTGCGTCACGTGCTTTCAGAATACAAAGAGAAGAAAGGGATAACAACAAAAAACAAAACGTCAGGTTGACTTTATCCAATTCTCCGACTAGTGGTCAGTCCCCTAAGAGGACTACAACAAAATTTTTGTCACCGGCCAGGTAAAAAATAACAAGCTAAATGTCTATGGAACGGCATTAAAAAAGGGTGCGGCAGTAACGAAGTCCCAAAGAATACGTTTATATACCTTGAATAGTTGACTCGTGGTTGAATATTTACGGTCAAATAAAAATATATTTATTTAAAAATAAATATATGTATGATTTGTATGAATCTACAATAAAATTCAAATAATATGCATATTTAAGCAAAGTCAAATAATAATTAGAAAAAATATTTTTCTAAAAAAACTAATCTAAACTATTACATTTTCGGTGTTTCTGTGCAACTTTCACATTTAACTTGATGCGTATATTTGCTGGTTATTAGATCGATGATGTAAAACAATAATTTACAGATTAATATTTAGAGTATCCCGTTGGCTTGATGACTATCATGTCGGGTATGCATTCCCACTCAAAACATTAAACAATCAAACAAATAAAACAATACATTTCTACAACAATCGTGTTCCACCGTAAAAACATAACAAACAAGAACAGGAATAATGAACAGTACAGGCACACTCCGAGTATGTGTTCGGCGAGATTATGTCACGAGTACCGAAACACGTTACGGGTCATCTTTTCCGGGACGCACGACGTGATTTCGTCCAACACTTAATCGTTTCATTAAATCGTTTGAAAACGTCTAACCGGGTGGGCACTTATATTCGTAACCGTCACTGCCGCACGTCGCCGCTCCTTCTCGGCCCTCCTCCCCCCCCCACCCCTACCCGTGTACATCATCTCGACTACCATCGCTGTTAACGTGCCGGTTACCAGGTTGAGCCTCGGCAGACGGTACAGCAAACAGCGTTCGAGGAGTTCGGGGAACCTGAGCATCCGCCGGTACAGCACGGACGTGGCGAGCTACTCGGAGACGGTGGGCCGCAGGCTGAGCCAGGGCGCGTCCAACAGCCCGCCCGATTTCAACACGCGCAAACAGCTGATCAGGAGGTCGTCGGGGAACCCGAGCCCCGCGGAATCGAGCCGCATGAGCATATTCTCCGCGTCCGAACTGATCGGGGCCAAGCTCAGTAACAACAACCTGTACGTGGAGAACGACTTGCCGCGCAGCCCGAACCTGCTGTCGCCCGGCGTGTTCTTCAGGTACACCATTGTTTTGGTAAAAACGATAAGTGCGCCGCCGAAACCACAGCTCTTGTTGTTTCAATCGATGTCGTCGTGGTTCATTACGTTTAAATGCATTGCACTGTACGGTTTTCAGTCGATCGACAAAGTTAAATATAACTAAAATAATCGTTTCGTGCGTTACCCTACCTACCCGGTGCAAAAGGTGTGTAGATTTCACGCGACGCGATCAAATATTAACGAAAACGCATTGTATTTTACTGTTATAACACTATACCGTACGCGATTGTGCGTATCTCTATCTTAATTCTCACTTAAACTATATTATATCATAATGCTTGTGCGACTGATTTTAATGAATGCAAAGAACGAATTGAACATCCGTAATGATATGATGACAGACAAAAAAAATAAATAATTTATCGTAGAGAATCGGTATATGTTATGGAATAATCAAAATTTGCAATATTTTTAACAATTAATCATTTTTATTTGAAATCTAAATCGTATTGTAATCTATTCGTTGACCACTTGTCCGTGATAGTAAAATGTATGACCTCTCTTTATTTTTATTTGTTATATTCATTCAATATTTACCACCTAATTATATTACCAACTGGTTAGTAACTGATTTTCTGTTAAGTATTTTGTACAAATCTATTTATGTTGGATGATAATTTCAACACGGTATTAGATTCTGAACGGAGTGAAGAATGTATTGATTTTACAATGATGTGTGTTTTTTTTTTTTTTTTTTTTTTTGTGTCTGTCGACACGTTTTGGGGCAGTTAAAATGCTTCGATTGCCTTATGTAGCAACTTTTCTGAAAGGAAAGTGAATCTATTTGGTACTTTGGGGGGTCAAAAGTTAAAAATTTCCAATATTTTTTAAATGCGACGGGAAAAACCATAAAAAAATTTGGGAAAAACGGGAGTTTTTACGCAAAACCAGTTTTCGACATAATCAAATTTTTTATTTTGCTATAACTCAAAAACTAATCGATGTAAATACTTGAAATTTTCACCAAATGTTTAGATTAGCGTTCTCTATACACCATTAAATTTTCAAAGTATTTTGACTTTTATTAAGCTATTTATAGACAATTGAAATTTTCAATTTTTTTAAGTATTTTTTTTTTTAAATAACGATAAAATTTTTTTGGCTGCCTAGAAAATCTTGAAAATTTAATACAAGGTTTCTTATAAGTTGTTCCTTAACTGATAAAAAAAAATTTAAAATCGTAAGTCACAATTTTTTTTTATAAGTGCTCAAAGTTCCAATTTATACGAAATATGTAAAAATCACGATAATTTGCAAGTTATTTTGTAGATAAAAATTCATAAAATTTTTTCTGTTCATACTTAAGGTTCAAAATTTTAACACTAGGTTATCTATGAGCTACTCTTCAAAAATCTATAAAAAAATTTCTACCGGACTAAGAGGAAAAAATTGTATGACTGTTTGAAATTTAAATATTTACGAAATTGCATAAAATAGCGATTTATTCTCAGACGATTTTAAATATAAATTATAATTCAAAAAGTATAAGTCGCAGATTTTTGAAATTTCTACCAGCTGTTAAGATTGGTATTTCTTTTATGCAATATTTTTTTCAAAATATTATATTGATTTTTAAGCCACTTATAGTCATTTAAAATATTCGATTTTTTTACATTTTATTTTTATAATCGGTGATAAAAAAAATTTGGCTACTACAAAATACTTGAAAAATTAATCGAAGATTCCACAGAAGTAGTTCTTAATGTCATTCAAAAATTATTAAAATCCATAGGCACAATTTTTTTTTATAAGCGTTTGAACATCGAATATTGACATAAAATTACATGTAAAATATAATATAATGTAGAATGTTCTAGACTGACAAACTATATCGCTGTATGCAACTGCCAACCCATCCTAATTGAAAAATATATTTATCGTTTCAAAATAAAATATACTTTTTACAATGTTTATAAATAACAATGTATTATATCCTAGACAAACATATGAACTCCGTTCAGAATCGTTATTCGTATACAATGATATCTATCATTGCATTCAAATTTAACAAATCCATTATAATAATGACCTATCCTATAAGCGAGGTGCACTCCACCCCTAACTGTACAGCAGAGCGAGGCCCATCCGGTTCTTTTTATTTTTTTTATTTATTTTTTACACAAAACAAACGTTTTTGTAGTACATAATAATATACAATAAACGTTGATCAGACATATTTCAATATTACACTTACAAGAATGGTCATATTTTCTCAATATGTTTAAAAATATGTATTTATTAAATATAATGATTAACAATGTCATTGTACACGAATATATGACTTGTAGACGATTAAATATTAGAAATAATTGTTACAAATGAATTAAAATTAAAATTGATCTATCATTTATTTTCTCAATAAAAAATAAATATTAACAATTATATTTAAAAAAATATGGAAACAATATTTATTTTTAAATTCTGAGTATAAAACAAAATTATGTGTATTTTTTTTTTTATTTTGAAATGTAAACATAATTTCGAATAGAAGGAATGTTTCGATTATTACAATCATAAGAGAAGATTTCATTTTATGACGTTTCCCTAAAGGTTTTTATTAATTGCGAAAATTGAACAAAAAGTTATAAGAAACGTTAAAATGTATGACATACTAGTTTTCGACACAATGGAATTTTTGTTTTCTTTATTATTTAGAAAATGATAATCATAGAAACATGAAATTTCCCTTGAATCATTATACCATTTGAAATAAATGGCATCAATTTTAAAAGCTACTTATTGAAAATGTATTAAATGTTCATGTTTTCATACCTTTCTTTCGAAAATTTCGATAAAATAATTTTTGGTTTAACAAAAATTCTTGCAAATTTAATTAAAAAAATGTCTCATTTTACTGATTAATGAAAATATGAAGTTTAATATAAAAATGAAATTTACGAACTAATTAAGTTCTTATTAAACAATATAAACCATGAAAATCTCTTACCGTTTAAACAAATGTTTGGAAAGTCGTAAAAATTATTTATACTCGTATGCATTACAAAAATAAACGTTATCGATATCAGATACTTCAATGAATTTATATTTAACGATATTAGTTGTTTAATTCAAGACATTTTGTGGTGTCGAATTATTTTAATGAAGTTTAAGCTTTTTATAGGTATTTAAAATTTTGATATTCCTTTTTTGGTGAAAAATTAGAAAGTTAAAAGCTTAACCTAAGTTATTTAAAAATATTTACTATATACATTATCATTAGAAATATGAAGTGATTGATCTAAGCTATTACACTCAGAATGGTTTATTTAAGAATAATAGTACATTGGTTTCAAGTTTAAAGTCCAATAGAGCAATACCATTCATTTATCTATTCTAATTTTATTAATACCAATTTGATTGTAATCTGAACACCTGTTTAACAAATAAATCGGGCGTACCGGTTCAGTTTTTAATTCTATTTTTCTCTACTCCAATACATTCAATCGTCTAAAATACGTTTTCAACAATTCACGGAACAAAACGGATGCACCCCATATGAGAACGTTATTAACGATGCGCTTATCAATGACATTTCGTTACGTGTGTCTTTTAAATAATATCCATATGTTTAATAGAACCGAAATAACTGTGTCGATGTGTGTGTATAAGGACTGTGTGTAAAAAGTGTCGATGGACACAGACATTGTACTCAAAAGTAACTTGAATCTTACGTACATATCATATAATTGTAGAACTACGTACATTTAGTGTTAGTCAGTGTTGGGAAATATCTAGATAAATGTATCTAGATAAGTCATCTAGATAAAAATTATTTATATTTTATCTTATCTAGATAAATTTATACTCAGTTATCTTTATCTTCATCTAGATAAAAATCTTGTTATCTATGAGTACCAATCTAGATAATTTATTTAAATGGAATAAAAATAAAATTTGAAAATTTAAAATGATTTTATATTTTCATTTTTAAATTTTTCTGTACATCATAATATAATAGGTATATTATTCCTATTACACATATAATAACTGACAAGATGACAATCTTCTTATGAAGTTTATTTTAAAAAAAAAACTCTTTATATTATATGTTTATTTTCAAAATGTTTGAAATTTGTTAAAAAAAAGACAGAAATGTATTGTTATTTTATTTTTCAAATCTAAGATTTTTTTATTATTAAATTAAAGAATGATTTGTCATCTTCTTATGAAGTTTATTTAAAAAAAAATATATTTTATATTTTATGTTTATTAATGTTTGAGATGAGTTTAAAAAATTATATTTATTTTAAAATGTTTTTAATTATGAATTTTTTACCTAATATCTGTAGGCTGTAGTATCCTGAATATTTTCAAAATCAAACATGAAATTATCTCATATTTATCTAGATAAAAATGTACATATTTTTATCTTTATCTAGATGAAATTTTGAATAACTATCTTTATCTGTATCTAGATAAGAATTAGTATAGTCATCTTTATCTTTATCTAGATAAATTATTAGCTATCTATTCCCAACATTGGTGTTAGTTCATGTTTTTCCGTTCTGGCCTATTAATAACCGTCTGTATCAATTCGTATTTTAATCTTTTTGACGTTCTAATTCACGTCGTCATTGTCGTTCACTGTTTTCAGATCGAGTTTCTCGTCGGACACCTCGTCGTCACGACCCGACCTCGGAGGGATAACGTCACATAAATCGAGCTACTCGCAGGGACCGCCGCGGGTGGTGATCAACGGCGAACAGCAATCGTCGACCAGACGCAAGTCGGACGACGAACCGCCGGCCACGTTGTCGCGGATCGTAGAGGTGAAGAGAGCGCGCAGATCCAGCGACGGGCACCGGCCGACCAAGAACCGGAAGACGGTGGAGGTGTTCCGGTGGTTGAGGCAAGCGCCCAAAACGGAATTGGAAGCGATGAGCAAGATGTCCGAGGACGAAATCAAACACTGCATATTCCAAGCGCTCAAGGACAAGGATCCGACTTGATTACAAGTCGACGGCTGCCTCAGTGGCTGCGGCAGCGCTAACGACGCGTCGTAAGATGACGTGTACATACAGCAACAGTATGTGCGGTGCAATCGAGAAGTTAAATCTTTGAAAATGGAAAATGAAAAAAAAAAAAAAAAGGAAACCGCTCATTGTTTTTCGTTATTACGTTATAATATAATTTTTTTTCTTTCAATAATAACTCTGTCTGTTTTCATCTCTTCTTCTTTTTCTACTCTCTCTCTCTCTCTCTCTCTCTCAATAACTATTTCTCTCTATTTCCTGTTATTACTATTACTATTACATAGTATTTAATTTATCGTGGTGATGAAAGACTGTCCGGTGGCGTAGTGTAATTTGTATATATATATATATATATATTTATATTATTAATTTATTTTACGGGCGAGATTTGTCACTATATTTGTATTAGGGTAATCGATGCTCAAGTGCGTAGATTAAGTGCTGCCATTGGTCATGCGGAACCGGAGGAAAAGAGACGACATCTCCACGTTGTGCAATAATTATACCGATGTCGTCGTTTTTGTTGTTAATATTATGTTATATAGTCGTTTCGAAACCGTTATTATTATTACTATTATTATATTATAATAAACAATTATAAACGTTTAAACGTTCACTCAATTATTACTATCGTTTCTAAGATATTTAGCCATATATCTAACTACTTATAAATTATGTTTTTAAAAATTATGATTATATAATACATAACGTTATTACAATACATTTTTTATGTTGATTTATATGATATACTTATATTTATGGTATCATTAAATTATAATATTTTCTGTTTATGATCATTAAATACTATATATACAATACGTATTATTTTATATAATAACAATATTAGACAGTCACATAGAGTCGTTATAGAATATGATTCTCGTTGATTCTAAAAAATCATCTGTTTTCTACGTTTTTCATTATTCATATGTTAGTACTATATATATGCATATTGTTTTAACTTTTTAATCAGTATCAAGGTTTCTCATTTTTAACTCCTAAGTGTCGTGTCATATTAACAACTATCCTGAAAATTAATAAGTACATATTACTATAATGTAATACTATTGTATTTTATCATCTGCGATCACGAACAATATAAATATATACTATATATATACTATGTTACATTATATTATATACATAAAAAAACCAACATGTAAACAATTATCTATTGTCATTTGGATGATAACACAGATTTGATTAAAGTCAATTAAATAGGAAAAAATAAAAATATTTGAAAAAAAAAATTAAAATAATAGTATTATTTTATTCGTATGTGTATTATGTAAATTTAAGTTTCTTCTCCTACGGTGGTCATGTAGTGAAATTATACTATCGTAGCCTAACGCGACGTGGCGACAGCGGTAATAATAACAACAACGACCTTGCGGCAATGGGGAACAACAGCTGTGGCGTGGAATAAATAAAGAGCAGAAACGCTAGTGCGGGCGACGAACGAGCGCGCGCGTTCTGTTATTTATTCTGTTTGCACAGCTTTCGGTGCACACGTTACAAAAAAAAAAAAAAAAAACTGAAAAAAAAACTACAAACGGAACGCAAAGCAACTATTGTACAGCAGCAAGTAAACCGCTTGATAATATGTATTTATATATATAATTTTAAATCGTAAAAGCCGCGCGGTCCTTCAAATCCGTGTCCGTTTCGTGAAGACCACTGCTGCAGTGAAACAGGTATCGAACTGCAGCTGGTCGGAAGTGCCCGTCGTCGTTGCTGCGATAATAATTATCATACGATATATTTCAACAGCTCCGGTGCATTCGTGCAGTGCAACTGTCACGTACACACGCCTGGTCCCGATGACCCGGCGTTGATAATAAGCACGCGGAGAGGACACTCGGGCATCCTGCAGGACCGGACCAACAGGACGATGCGATAACGGATTGGGCGACCAACAGGTTAGTTAAAACATATATATATATATAGGTGTGTGTGTGTATATGTGCGTGCGTGTTTATGTGTTTCTGTGTGTATGTTTGTGTGTGTAAGGACTCACCGAAAAGGATGTACGCAGGCGCCGCGTCGGCTTTTTCCACCGAGAACACGATACACCGCACGATGGCGACGACGGCGACGCTATTCGGGCGGAGTTGAGAGTGCGCGCGCCGAAGCCAACTCTCGCCTCCAAAAATCAATATAGGCCCTATCGTCGTCTTTAAAGTTCCTTTCCTCCATTCCCACCCTCTCTACCCGACGTGATCCTCATGTCCTTGTTTCACCCGTCGTCAGATTTTTCCAGCCCGTGCGTGCGCGGTATACATGAACGCGCGCTCACCAAATTATAACAATCGTTATCATTTTCGATTAATAATTGATTACAATTAATATAGTTTTACAGGGAAAAAATTCGTTTCTTGCACCGCGATATCGTGTGAACGCGCGAGTCCGTTTCAATGCGAAAAGAATATTGAAAAATTCAATCGCCGGCAGCCCGCGAGACGCTAAAATCCCGGTCCGGTCGTTCGGTTCCGCACCGCTAGGTGTCGCCCTACCACCACCGCCGCTGCCACCGCGGGTATCGATTGGGCTTTTGATCCTTTTCGCTCGCTGTGTCCGCGTGTGTGCGTGCGTGTGGGTGTGCGTGTGTGTGCGCGGGCGCGTGTGTGTTTCCGGAACGTCTCTCAGAACGTGAACGTCCGTTTCCGCTGCTGCTGCTACTGCTGCCGCCACCTTCTCCTCGTCCTCCTCCTCCTCCTCAACAGATGACAAACGCCTAAGGAGAGAGTAAGAAGGAAAGAAAACAAAGCTCGGCAGGACAGCCCTGAAAGTTTGCACATACACACGAACGCGTAGGGTAGCAGAAAGGCGGCGCGCCCCCACGTCTCGCACGCAGTGAATTAGTCGCCGTCGGGTTTCGCTCGAGGTAAGTGTTTTGAGCACGCGTGTTCGCCATCGTCGTCATCGTTGTTGTTACCAAAATATAATTACTACGTGTGTACAGCGCGTAGGGTTTTTTTTCTTTTAATATTATTCCCTACCCCCATTCCGTGCATCGGTCACTGGCGTACGGTAAAAGTTACGCGATTCCTAACGCAACGTTTCGCTCAACAGCCAGAAAACATGGCCGGCCAAGACGGAAAATGGCAGAAGGAAGGCTCCGATCAAAACTTCGATTACATGTTCAAGTTGCTCATCATCGGCAACAGCAGCGTGGGTAAGACTTCGTTTCTGTTTCGGTACGCGGACGACAGTTTCACATCTGCATTCGTGTCCACTGTCGGCATTGATTTCAAGGTGAAAACCGTCTTCAGACACGACAAACGGGTCAAACTGCAAATATGGGTGAGTGTTACAGACTGCAGTATGTCACCCGTGTGTATGTATTACTATAATATAATGTATACGTGTGTGCATTTGCGTGTGTGTCATTGTGTTGTGTGTCGCCGTATCATTTTAAACGCTGTCCGATATATATGTGCAGGACACGGCGGGCCAGGAGCGGTACAGGACCATCACAACGGCGTATTACCGGGGTGCCATGGGGTTCATACTCATGTACGACATCACCAACGAGGAGTCGTTCAATAGCGTGCAAGATTGGTGAGTACACACACCTCGTGCTCCGTACCAGGTACTCCCTTTAGAGCTTCAGTTAGACGTGTACTAGCCTTGTGACCTGCTCTGCGCGAGATCGTTCACGAAATGTACTTATGTTAACAACGATTACGCGTGCGTGCGTGCGTACGTGTGTCCTTTACAGGGTCACGCAGATCAAGACGTACTCTTGGGACAACGCGCAAGTGATACTGGTGGGCAACAAGTGCGACATGGAACACGAACGCGTCATATCGTACGAGCGTGGCAAAACGCTGGCCGACGAGCTGAACATTGAATTCTTCGAAACGTCCGCCAAAGACAACCACAAGGTCGGTGTTGAAAATTAAAATCATACATTTATTTACATCATGCATATGTATCTCGTATTTTATTAAACATTTATACCGCCGTTTTGAGACATATTCGCTTTCGCGGTCACTGTATATCAACATGTTGTGATATCGACGAGGTCGCTGGCGCGCCGATTCGCACATCGGTATGCTTCATGGCCCGGGCGAACAGAAGTCGAACGAGCACGAGATATCTCGCATCAGTGAATTCCGCGTAGAACCGACCCACCCAACATTTGGCCCAGAATTAATTTATCAACAAAAACTTGAATGCACGCGTGAATCGATGTAAGACTCTGTCCTGTTACCTACTGAATAACCAAAATGACCCACTGATCCATCGTCCGCGCAATCCTTAATTTTGAACGATCAATACAAACACTTCATCGTTGCACAAATGGCTTACACGAGTAGGGTATATACGAAGTGTGGCCATCGTACAGATATTAAACGAAGTCGGGATTACGAGTGACCGTAGTCCAGCAGTAACATTGGCGCGTTTTAAAGCCCGTGTGTTTATATTCGAGATTGCGTGATTTATTTTACGATGAACACAAATATATAACCTAAGACGTGAATTTTATCACCGTCACCGATTAATAATAATAAACCAAAAACCATTACCCGCCGCACATAGTGTATATAATATCACATCATACGTATATATATATATATATATATATATATATATATATATATATATATATATATATTAATATTTATAGTACAAACATATAATATTACATCTGCACAACGTCTGTGCCACGCACTTTTGATTGATGTTTGGTCTCTGCTCATTTGATGATGTGTGTTTTTATTATATTACGTCGTATACGGCTTTTAAACCGTACCCAATTAAGGGATGCCCGTCACCGTCGAACACACCCCTTAATCAATCGAGCGTGTGTGTATGTATATAACATAGTATAAAATAACTTCGTTCCATCAGTTGCACACGCACGCAACACCGCTTTTCTCGTGGAAAATCTCCTCGCTCCGGGGGGTCGTCCTGCCACCAGTCGAATTTCGGGTACTGCAGTTTTACGACCCGCCGTAACACATCGACGAAACGCCCGACCACGATGATATTCGTAATGTGTAGTAATAGTAGTAGTATTAATAACAATAATAACAATTTTATAGTCGTAGTTTATGCGCGTTGAAAACTTTAAATCTTATTGGAAAACGACCCGTGGCGAGGGTGCTAATAACATGCGGGCCCTGCCCGTCAGTCGGTTTCATATAGGCCGTTGGAAATTTTGCCCCGGTGACCCATTTCAACTCGGCGACATCACGATTTACAGTAACATTGTTGTCACGTTGCCAGAACGAAACTATGCAGACGCGGCGGCGACGTCCTTTTTTTCCATCTCATACCCTCAAAGGGTATTTTGTCCCTTTTTCGGGTTTTCGCGATAATGTGTTTCGATGATATACTGTGGAATTAGATTTTATTTTGAAATTCTAATGTGGTGCTCGCGTACACTACCGAGTGTATACTACACACTAACGATTAACGCTAATTTTCGCGTATAAAATATGTAATACAGGGTTTACTTATATTGTTGTTAATACTAAGCATAGGAGTAAAGTTGTTTTAATTATATTTTCCGGTGCTTTTAATTGCTGTTCTTAAACGTCTTTTAAAAGCAGCGGGATACGCACGGTTTTCGAGTTAATAGCTTTAATCGCAAGCTGCACTCTTCTGCCTTGGACGGCTTTCTAAACTTTTCCCCCGTCTTATTACGTTCATTAACGCAGGTGACCTCTTATTACGCCGTATTTTTACGTATGGTTTGGTTCATCGCCATCTCCGTGAGATTCGTTGTTTCTTCGACAAAGCTTTGGTCGTCTAAAACGATTTAATGATCCTCAAAACTTTAACTGTTACGGTGTACACAATTTTTTTTAATTACGTCTTAACAAGATAAAACAAATCACGACCCAGAAAACAACACAATTTTAATATATTCATTTCCAATTTGAATCAGATAATTAAATAAGATTTCTATTCTTCGGTCATTACTGAATACAGTTTACTTTTGTTTGACTACATTTTAGAAGATGGCGAATTTTAAAACAACTTCTATTTAACGATTACGTCTGCTAAAATATTTTGGTACGCGATGTAGTTATTATACCAGAATAAAATTAGCAAGCACAAAGGTGTTTTTTTTTCAAAATTTCAAAATTAATTGTCGTTTTGCGACCGAAGAAAAGGAAAACTACCGTGTTAACTTGTTATTATAATAGTATTCTAATGTAGTAGGGTTGGGTAATTATAATATCGCGTTAAATGGTATTTAATATATTACGTAATAATATTATACATTAACGATGGAAAACTCGTTTTAATAGAAAAAATAATAATCTGTAACAATTTGATTTTACGTCAATGAAGCCGAGTTTGCAGTATGATACGCAATAGACGAAACCTGTATAAACGTATACTATACAGTTTTATAATGTAACAAAGAGTAGTTTACTAAACGAATCGAACTACTTTCATGCGTGCGTCGCCCGTAAAACTTTTGTTGCTGTTTTATGCTACAAACTTATGACAATTATCGTTATAATTCATAATATTGGAACCTGTTAATGTTGTATAAAATGAACGCGTGGATGAAATCACAAAGTACTTATCACAGGTTGGCGTTGAAAATTATACCGTTGCTTCATTTGTAAATTGTTCATCGACAACTTCCGGTAAGAGCGTTTCAACGTTATTCAAGTCCACATGCGTGCAATGTTTGTAATGTTATAGAATTAAACTTCGTAAGTCGCAATACTATTTTAATAGGACGCCAGATGCACTCAAAACCGAATTAATTTCGGTTATCTCATTCAGAATCTTTTCTTATCAATTTAAGGAAAGTTCTGCATATTTGCACACTCCAGACATTATATAACCACCTCACCCACCGCCTGCTGCGGTCACTCCAGTCGATGACTTAAAGTTCCTTTCTCCCATAATTTTTGTATTTTATTACTAACTTTAGTTATTTATTACTCGTTATTTATTATCTCATCGTCAGTTCCTGTTTTTTAAATACATACTGTAATGGCCTCATGACGTAAAAGTTGTAAAATAAACATAAATAAATATTACGATCACTGTGAAATATTCAATAATAATTTTGTCTTCGTTTGCAGGCCGTGTTTGAACGACTCGTGGACATTATATGCGACAAGATGTCTGAGAGCTTGGACTCGGATCCGACACTGGTGGCTGGCACCAAGGGGACCAGACTCACTGAACAGCCACAAGGTCCGAACAATCCGAATTGCAGCTGTTAAGGGCGGTCTATTTCGGATACCGCCGCCACGGCTGCCCCCGCAAATAAACACCGTGCTTGCGACAACAAAACCTCTTTACGCAGCACTGCCGATACAAAAAAAAAAAATAAAAAAAATAATAATAAAAATGTATAAAACAAAACAAAAAATATTTGCAAAAAAAAAAAATTTAACTCATTAAAAATTTACTTAAATATCCAAATTATACCGCGTGGATAGCTGCAGGTCGTCGATATTTAGGCCGGAAAACGAGCAGTACTTAAATATCATAAATATTAATGTAACGTGTACTACAATACGACGGTAGTAACAATATAATATATATTGTGTATAATATCATTCGAAATATAATAACCACAATATGTCGATAATGCACAATAACCTCGATCTGCAGATAATATCGCTCGATAACGTCGCGTCAATTTTATTTTTATTCTTGTTTAATACAAAAAAAAAAAAAAATACGGCTTTGGACAACGCTACACGGAATGGTCTGCCGTACTATATTTATAATGTTCATTATATTAATAATTGTTAGTGTAAACTTAAACGATAATATAATTATTCTATTGTATACTTTTCGGCGGACAATAAACGTATATTATGTTTACTTGTATCTTTTCGATACTACATAGTTGTTCCAGGTACGAGCCGACCGAATTTTTTAGCAAAAAATTTACCGTTGATAAGAAGTTTGAATTAAATTAGGTGTGTTCGTGTGTATAAAAAAAAAAGATTGAATTACTAAAAATTATAAAAAAAAAAAAAAAACGAAACATTCAAAAACCGAAAATCGATGGATGTTAATTCTCGAGATCTGTACATATTACATTATAATATAGATATGATGTTGTGTGTATGTTAAAATTGTTAAAAACTTCTGTGTTTTTATTGAAGTATTAGGTAAAAAATGATAATAAAAAAATAAAAAAACAAAGAAAAGTGGGTCATTGCGACAGTGGGACGGACCAGGAAAAATAAATCAAAATAACTTTCGATCACGTTTCGTGACAGTGGTGGCCAACCCTCGATATCCGGTGTATACGGTGTACTTTAGTTTTGTTATCGGCGTTGGGTACTTGAAAAACTGACACATTTTTCCATTGTCGTTGTCGAGCACCTCATCATCGCGATGGTTCTTGATCCAAATATCTCCAGCCGTCGTAGAAAAATATTAATTTATTTTTTTCCACACGTATACACCGAAGTAAATATAATACCGACACGTCACGGCATCTTTTTAACGCGGTTTTCTCTCCCATCACCTCCCATCCAAACAACGTGGCACCAACGCACGTCATTACGTGTACGGTACACATACATCATACGATGACATTGTGTCAGCGAATTGATTTCACGTTTTTTCGACGCAAACGCAATGTTCGTACACCGCAAAACGATGCAAAATTGAAAATAAAATCATCTCGCAGACCATTCCTGTTTCGCACTAAACACTAAATGGCATGTAGGTATACTAGTTTGAATACTAATACTACTACTAACTACTAATACTACTACTATTACTACTACTAATATTACTACTGCTACTACAACTACTACTACTTTTACTACTAACTAATAACTATGACTACTAACTACTACTGAACGCTATTAGTAGTACTGAATAATAGATAAGAATAATAGAAATAATACATGTTATCATGAACATATAATAAAAAATAAAAATAATATTTCATAGATACTCGTAAAATAAAATAAAAATGATTTTCTATAGTCGGATGATGTTGTTAAGCGCGCTATAGCGACGTCTATAATATAGTGAAGATAGTTTATTATGTAATGGTAATAATACGTAGAATATTATACTATGTAATATATATTCTAATAGTAACTGATTGTTTGTTTGGTCTTGATGTTTGAAATTTATCTGTAAAAAAAAAATTAAATAAAACTATGCCATTATGCATTACACACGCTATACAACAACGTTGACGTGTGTGTATATATATATATATAAACATTTATTAATTTATATATATATATATATTTATTTATTTATTTATTTATTTATTTATTTACATATTTATATGTAACTTTATTTAATTTTTAACTACAGTTAATTATGATTATCATTATTATTATTAATTATTATTATTTTTATTATTATTATAATTATAATTATTATTATTATTAAAAATTGATTATAAAATAGGTGATTATTATTTCGTGTATAGATAAATTTAAATAAAAACTATCAAACTAAATTTTACTAGTTCTATCGTTAATTTATTCTGTTTTTATCAGAATTTGTCTTTATCGTATACCATGTTTCAAATGTCCTACGTTGCCCCTCAATAAAAATTAATTTTCTCCTACTATGACATACAATATAAACTTTTAAATAACGATTTTTTCTACCTAAAAAGTCATTGAAATAATACTGTATATATAATGTGTTTTGTTTTTTGTTTAAAATTCGTCGGTTGTACTAAAGAACATTTAATATTAAGTAATTAATAATAATAATTAATTAATTAACTTTAAATGAACGTGGTCGGTTTATTAATAACTGTTCGAATTGCCTTTTCGTTTTTACATGAGCAACAATACAATTTACAAATTATGTGTATTTCGTTTGTCGACACAACGAAAACGATAGTCGGAATACGTTAGCGTGTACATTCGTATAGATGCCGCCAAGTATTAAAACATATTTTGAAACTCGAGTGTACAGTCATGACTTTGCATAGATCGCAACAACACAGGTATAATATTATGTTTGGTTTGGATTTTATTTCGTTTTGCGTTTTTGCATGTAAAGTACCTTCCAATATTGTTGTGACTCGATGTAAAACGTTATGCGTAAATCATGTTGTTCGTAACGGCCTAAATAATTGAAATCAATAGCGCCGTGAAATGCACTCTCGGAACAACCGGGTTGACGACGCAACACTTGGAATTTGCATAATAAATGTGCGCGACACGTACGAAATGCGATAACCACACGGACGGTGTATTGCCACCGCGCACCGTCCGTCCGCGGGATTCCAAAACGTATTTCGCGAGTCGTCAACCGCTCGGGAATCTTTGGAAAAACGCACGAATAGGTATTATCGAAATGTACGGGGTGTCGGGATCAGCCACGTCGCAGCGAAACCGCAATGGGTAACCGGTCAGTATCGCGCACGTACCCGCTGGCCGATAGACCGTAGATCCGTTGCGCTGGTCGGATTTTTTCCAGCCCGAACGGTCATGGGCGACGCGTGCAGCGGATTCCACGGTCCGGGACACGTTTAACGGTTCGGCCCCGACGTGCGATGAATACGCGCATTTCGTTTTCCGGTTTTTATCCCGTCCCCCCCCCCCCTCGGAGCTTGTCGCCGGTGACCCAGTTTGCCGTACGAGGTCTCGAAACGTGCGCGCATTTCAACCGAGCGGCGTCGGCCGGCGGAACAACACGGTGTGCTTCCGGTTCCGGGCGTTCGCGGCGCAGGATTGACGGGTCACACGGGCCGCGGCGATTTCGCCCGGTGCACGTCATACGGGTGGTCGTATTGTTACGATAACGTGTGCGCGCACATTTGCATCGGCGATCCGACAACAAAAAGCCCGCAGTCGACAATTCGTTCGACGTTCGTTTCCCGCGGTACCGTGTTTTGCTCGACGGAGAACACGACACCGTACGGACGGAATGTAATCATCGCACGTCGGCAAAATGTGGCTGTTGTTCGCACATCGTTACAGCGAGTTACGATAGTATTGAATCGACCGTTTGGATAGCTTATAGAATTTAAAGGATCATGTTTCATGACGGTAATACGATTTTTTGTTCGTGTGTTTCGGAAACAGTTGAAACCGAACGTACGACGACGTGTGTAATAATTGTTTATTAATTACACGTGTACGCGATAGTACTGCAGCAACGCAGATTTGGCATTCGAAATGATTACCTACTCTACCGGATGGAAAAGAAAAGAGTACAATCAATTTTTGTGTGGTTCCAAAGGACATTCGACGGCAGTTCAACGTTTTAAAACAAAGATAATGTATTTATCCGTACTGGATGACACACGCGGAATTAATACTACGTATAGTCTTACCGCGGATGCACATGTTATACACGTTCAAAATAATCTCGTGTAGGAACGAACAATTGACGGCAAAATGAATATTATTCAACGTGAACTAAAAACAACTTCGGTAATATTTATTACCGTGTTAATATTGGGTCAATAATGTCACACTAAAGTGTAATCACCGCTCCTGAAATCTATTAGCATTTACAACGATATAACATTGGAAAATTATTTTTTGTCGTGCTTTGAAAAATCTCAAGTCTTTAGTGTCTTACATGCGATTTAATGAGATTCTTCAAGTGATCCAACGAATAGTATATAATTGTATTACCCAAAAAAACTTTGTGTATTAAATTTTGTCATCTTACAGATCCTATTGTGAATGGGTATATCTAAATAAGGAAATTGTAATTTCTATTATAATTGCTAATGATTCTTTAAAAATAAAATGTATCAGCTATTAAGTTTTAACTTTCTACTATAATAAGTAGGTACAAAATTTTCAAATAAATATCGTATAACAATAAAATGTATTTGATATTGAAAACTGTCGATTGATGATTTGTTCGTATACTAAACCTTGTTAAATTATAAAAAAAAAGACATAATTGTAGTATGTATAATTAATTATGTATATCGAACTATATTATAGGTCGTTTGGAGCAACTTAGCGTGATAGAATACAATTCCCACCCAAGCCGCCAACGGATGTGCGTATATAACGTAACTTGATAACGGTAAACAACAACGTATTGTTTTACAATTATTACATTTATCTGGGACGTATTTAGATTTTCACCACCTATCGTAGACACAATTTTGTCACTCGAAAATCTTTTTTTCAAAATTTTTTTTTTTTTTTGGTTCTTTAAGAAGACAATTTGACTAATAACCTGACCATTTGCCTTTGTTAAATATAAGAAAACAATTTATAAAATTTGAAGGTCCTATAGAAATCTTTCAAAATATACCTACATGGACAACAAAAAACTGATGCTTATCCTCCTCTCCTAAAATGGGTCCTATCTATACATAATTATGTATAAATATATAAATACATTGATACATTAATACAATACTATACACTTATAATAAGTCTATTATATAATATACAATAATTATTGATACAATTATTGTATCACTTCGACGCACAGTGAACCAGATTACTAATTTAGGTGGACAAAATTATTTTTTCTTTTAAAGTTATTTGAAATTTGTTGTTTAATGAGGTAAAAATAAATAAAATATAAACGAGTATACATGTTATGCTTAGATTAAAATTTCGAATTTATCGGTGATTAATAATCATTTACATTTCGACATTTTATAAACGAAAGAAAATGCGTAGGTATGTATATATGTATATACCCCGTTTTCATCAATATTGAGTACTGCAATAAAATTAATCATTTTGCCTACATTCAGTGTCTTATCTTTAATTTTATTATTGTGTTTACAGTCAACCATAGTAGGATAAAATTGAAAATTTATTTGAACTTCTTGTTCTTCAAATAGTTTTAATTATTTAATTATTTTTTTTTATTTTGTCTACTTCGTAATCGATTTTTTTTTCAAATAAAATTTGAATTGGCAGACAGTATTGGGTAGATAACGATTTTTGATTTTCCCATAAAATACTCATTTTTCACTGTTTTTAGTTCCTGTAAGATTTATAACAGCGGTCTTCGCCATGATTATAGAAATGGCCAAATTTAATTTTTTTTTTATTATTTACGGGCCGCAATATAAAATTGTTAAATTTGAATGCAATGATAGATATCATTGTATACGAATAACGATTCTGAACGGAGTTCATATGTTTGTCTAGGATATAATACATTGTTATTTATAAACATTGTAAAAAGTATATTTTATTTTGAAACGATAAATATATTTTTCAATTAGGATGGGTTGGCAGTTGCATACAGCGATATAGTTTGTCAGTCTAGAACATTCTACATTATATTATATTTTACATGTAATTTTATGTCAATATTCGATGTTCAAACGCTTATAAAAAAAAATTGTGCCTATGGATTTTAATAATTTTTGAATGACATTAAGAACTACTTCTGTGGAATCTTCGATTAAATTTTCAAGTATTTTGTAGTAGCCAAATTTTTTTTATCACCGATTATAAAAATAAAATGTAAAAAAATCGAATATTTTAAATGACTATAAGTGGCTTAAAAATCAATATAATATTTTGAAAAAAATATTGCATAAAAGAAATACCAATCTAAACAGCTGGTAGAAATTTCAAAAATCTGCGACTTATACTTTTTGAATTATAACAAATATTTAAAATCGATTGAGAATAAATCGCTATTTTATGCATTTTCGTAAATATTTAAATTTCAAACAGTCATAAAATTTTTTCCTCTAAGTTCGGTAGAAATTTTTTTAAAGACTTTTGAAGAGTAGCTTATAGATAACCTAGTATTAAAATTTTGAACCTTAAGTATGAACAGAAAAAATTTTATGAATTTTTACCTACAAAATAACTTGCATATTATCGTGATTTTTACATATTTCGTATAAATTGGAACTTTGAGCACTTATAAAAAAAAATTGTGACTTACGATTTTAGATTTTTTTTTATCAATTAAGGAACAACTTATAAGAAACCTTGTATTAAATTTTCAAGATTTTCTGGGCAGCCAAAAAAATTTTATGGTTATTTAAAAAAAAAAAATACTTAAAAAAATTGAAAATTTCAATTGTCTATAAATAGCCTAATAAAAGTCAAAATACTTTGAAAATTTAATGGTGTATAGAGAACGCTAATCTAAACATTTGGTGAAAATTTCAAGTATTTACATCGATTAGTTATAGCAAAATAAAAAATTTGATTATGTCGAAAACTGGTTTTGCGTAAAAACTCCCGTTTTTCCCAAATTTTTTTATGGTTTTTACCGTCGCATTTAAAAAATATTGGAAACCCCCCAAAGTACCAAATAGATTCACTTTTCTTTCAGAAAAGTTGCTACATAAGGCAATCGAAGCATTTTTACTGCCAAAAAAGGTGTCGTCAGACACAAAAATAAAAAAATAAAAATAAAAAAAAAATAAAAAAAAAAAACACACATCATCGTAAAACCAATAGATTCCATCACTCCGTTCAGAATCTAAAATAATAATTAAAAATATAAATTTATATATACATATATATATATGTATACAATTTAAATTTAGCACGGGCCGCACCAAATTTTTTAAAGGGCCGCATAGTGCGGACCGATGCTTTAAAGGAACTAAAGATAATAAAAATAAATTTTCATCATTTTTTTCATTCTGACTAGTTTCAGTATCATTATTTTCACTTCCATCACTTTCTGTCCCTATTTCAATCTCAATCATTTTAAACAGTTGATGGTATTCAGAATGGCCTGAACTGCCATTACATCCCCATTTGAAATCAAATCTTAATATTGAAATTCATTTAAATTTGGATCGCTTAAATTAAGACTTTCTACCAATCTTTTGGCGGTGTGGTTATTTGTATAAATTGTATAAAGGTATACTAGCACCATATTCATTTACTTTAATGTTAACAGGATAACATTTCATTTTTGCTTCTTTAATTTTATTATAAGAAGGATGCAAGTCAGGTTTTCGTTGTTTTGACCCTTTTCTTAACATTGACTAGCTTAACTTTGATAATTTAGCGTCAATTATCATAGTCATAGTGCTTCATCAGCTGTATATGGCGTAACTGTAGATTTGTATCTATTTTTATAGGAGCGTTTGATTTTTAAGGCACGTTGTGGTGAAAATTCTGTACTTTGCTTCAATAGGTTAGCTGCTACCCAATTTCTATCAGAATATAAAACAGTTTTGGCAGCATAAATAATTTTCTCTTTTGTGTTATTATTTAAAAAGGATTTTACTTTTCGCTTTTTTGACCTATCGGAATAAAGAACAAATGGTTTTATTGGTCTTCTTACGGTAGCTTTAGAAGCTGGACTTAAAGAAATCTCGAAGATTGACGCAGTATATTGGAGTTTACACGGTGGTAAAACTATATTAAAATTTAAACTTAACCAATTTTCATTATATTTTCTAAATACATTCAGAGTGCGTTTCGAATATATCCATTATTTAAAGATGAATTTAAAGATAGCCTGATGTTTTATTTTCTAAAATCTGATCGTGGCCTTCATGCAATGTATCACAGTTCGGTATTTTAGAATTTACAAAATTAAAAAAAAAAATTTTTGGAGCCCCAGAAGATGGTTGTAAAATGTTGCCATTATACCGTAACACGTTGAACAAAACGTAATTTTTCAATGTAGTTTCTAAAAGTAAAACGTTTTTTTTTTAGTAATATTGGCATTTTCTGGCAGTTGAAATTTAACCAATTATCTTAAAGGTACATATAGGTATAAGTCTAAAAAATAATTAGCCCCCCCCCCCTAAATCTCCCTTTTTTTGGAAAGGCATTTAAAGAAAGGAATATTTCAATATTCCAACTATAAATTGATTTTTTTTCATGTTTAAAATATGGTACACTTACATAATTATAAATGTAACAAATGTATTTTCGTATTGCTTACCTTGTGCATTACTGATATTCATTTTGAGAAAAAAAATTATAAAACGTAAAATATAGTAATTATACAATGTACTTTTATTGTGGATATACGTGAGTATAATAAATACATGTCAACAGCCAAATCTTTTATGATCTATATTCACCTATATTGACCAATTCACTGTAATTATTGTATTTAATGGTGATACTCTTATTGTGTGTATTATTAAGATAAACAAAGTTCACACAATAATAAGTTTTCCAATATCAATTTAAATTAGTTTGGACATCTATATTGCCTATTTGTCCCATTGTGCGGCGTAGTTGTTCAATAAAGAAGTTTTCTATATACGTGTAATAGTCTCAAAAATTACAATATTATTAGTGTTGTCAGGTTAAAATCTACAAAATACCAATGTTATTAACAATATTAACATGCCATTCGTTCTACACTTTAATACAAAAATATTATGTAACTTAAGTTTATTAAGTATCTTGTTATCTGTTCCAAACTACGAATTAAAAAATCTCACTCGTCATAATTTTAAGTGCTCTTTTTTAATAAATTATTAATTCTTTTATAACGATAAGATAACAATTCAACACGCCAGATACTCGTAAAAAAATAAGTGAATTATGTATGTGATACATTTAGCTTTGGGTACTGAGGAAATAATTTTTTTTTTTTTATAAACAAACTACTAAGTATTATATTGTTTCCTTTTTTAGATACACCATTATCTTGGCTCGTGTTTAAACGTTTCACATACTGTATGAACACTTCCACTTATTATCATTTATTTAAGATTTTTTTCCGTAAGTCTAATAAAGTATCCATGTTCAGATAGTAATAGTATCAGTTGTCTTGTGACTATTGAAACGCTTAATGTTAACAATTAAATACTTTATATACGAACGTATGATAAATCATTTAAATGTTATAAGTTATAAATAAAAATAAATAAACACTAATATTTTTGACGTTATTCATGCTTATACCAATCATATTCTATGATCGATATCATTAACAACGTAAACTTGTATGAATTGTATTTTAACGATTAAATTCATAACTATCAAAAATTATGATGCATTTGTTAAACGTGTTAACTTCGATCGTTATTTTTTTCCTCGCTAAACCGTCCGAGAGTGCAAACATCCTGGCAGTCTCGCCGGTGGCCGGCCAGAGTCATTGGAACTTTATGCGAGGAATCCTGCGCGCGCTGACGGATCACGGTCATCGCGTCACCGTGTTCACCGCACATCCTGACGGGAACCGGGAGAACTACACGGAAATCGACTTGTCCGACAGTTTCCCGTCATTAATAAAGATGGACATTGACCAAGTGGAAAGGGAAATGACGGACCACGGCGATTTGATTAACTTTGTCCACATATACTCGCGCAAAACCTGCCAACAACTTTACGAGCACGAGGCTTTCAGAAGAACAACGAAGGATCCGCCCGCGAAATTCGACGTCGTCTTCGCAGAGATAATGAGTTCGGAATGCGTTTCGTATCTGTCCGTCCTGCTGAACAACGTGCCGTTAGTGTACGTGAGTCCACCGCCTCTGATTTCGTACAAGGAACGTTCCGTTTTCGGACACTATCCGAACCCCGCGGTCGTGTCTCACACGTTAACTGATCACAGCGTGCCCAGAACGTTCTTGGAGCGGTTCACCAACACGTTATTGCACTGTTACACGTCGGCACTTCTCCAATACAAAGTTTGGGCTATTCCAAAAAAGGACCTGCAACCCTATGACCTGATAGAACCGGTGAAACCGTCGATAGTGTTCAGTAACGCGCACTACATTACCGATGCTTCCAGACCTCTGCCACCGAGTGTCATACAGGTCGGAGGTATCCACCTTGATCCACCGAAAAAAATTCCTGACGTGAGTAACTATGATACATTTATATCGCGCAGGTTATGTAGTATTAGATTTCGACTTTTCGTCTTTGACTAATACGATTTTCACCGTAATGTAACGTACAATATATTGTCACTGTTACTTTTTATGCAAACCCGACACTTCTTCATTTTAATCTGGATGTATATAATTTATCGATTAAAATATTGTATGGTGAGAAGAAGAAACATCTCTTAATCTCAAAGCCCAATTGTCACACATAACATCAGATGATAAGTCATGATCTTAACGCGAGTACCGTAATCTTTTAATAATGTACATGTAGATCATGTGGGTCAAACTGACAACTAATCAGGTATTCACAATAAATGTTGATTTGACTGAATATCTTACCGGGAATATAAATATCACCAAGGAACTAAAATTACGTAGTACAGATATATTCTAATTAAGGCCTTAGGACTCCATTAGATTCCCTAATGCTTTACAAAATGCGAAAAGTTACGTTATAATATATAACCCAATTAAAAATATTCATAATTTTACGTAGAACTTTTAAATATAAAAAAATTAAGAAATCACGAATATCAATTATCTATAAATAAAAATAAAAACCAAAATTATCACATAATATTAAAATAGTGAAATTCAAAATTGTATTATATTTTTATAGTATACTTACATAATATTATATAATGTTTACATTTTAAATTACATGGAACAAATATGTTGATTTTTTCGAGAACCAGTATTACATTTACTGAACTTTTTATTTTTAATAATTAGTCATTTTCATACAACTACAACACAGCACATATATTTAACTCTAATATAGTGTGAGAAAATACATTTTCAAACTAAAAATCACATTTTTTAGATTATATTTTTAAAATTTATTGAAAAACTTAATTTTTACAGAATATTATAGAATTTATTGAAAATGCACCACAAGGAGTTATTGTTTTCACACTTGGTTCGCTTGTATCAATATCGTCATTACCGGAAAATATTAAAAACGCTATAATAGATGTACTAGGGCAAGTTCCTCAGAGAGTGTTGATGAAATATGAAGACGAACGGATAAAAAATTTACCAAAAAATATAATGACAATGAAATGGTTTCCTCAACGAGACATACTAAGTATTTTATATAAAATTAAGTATTTAAATTGAAAAAAAAACCACTAATATTATGTTTCGTTTGTTTTATAGTGCATCCAAATGTTAAACTTTTTATCAGTCACGGTGGGATTTCTAGTATGTATGAAACTGTTGATGCTGGTATTCCTGTACTTGGGTTTCCTGTATTATTCGATCAATCAAGAAATTTAGAAAATTTAGTAAGCGCAGGGATGGCTATATCACTAAAACTAAAATCAATTTCCAAGGATACGTTTTTAAAATCTATTACGGAGCTTATCAATAACGATAAGTAAGTTTTCGATTACATTAAATTAGAACATTGATTCTGATAACTTATCAAATTAAAAAGATCCTCTCGTTACCTGAAAAGATTAAATACAGTTTTCAGTTAAAATTTTCAATATTTTACGTTTCAGGTATAAGAGAAATGCTGAGATCGCTGCTGAACGATTTAAAGACCGTCCAATGTCACCGGCACAAACAGTCGATTATTGGACAAGGTATGTTATTCGTCATAAAGGAGCTCCTCACTTGAAATCTTACGCATTAAATTTGACTTGGTATCAATATCTCTTACTGGACGTATTCGCTGTGATATTTTTAATTACTTTATTGATTTTATACTTTTTATATAAATGTGTTAAATTAATGAAAACATTTATGTCAGAATACATAAAACTAAAATCAGAATAAATGTCATAAATTACGGTATATATATACGGTAATAACCAAATTACTATGTACTTAATTTAGCATAAACATTATTATTATTGTTTTTGATTGGTATCTTTAACTATTATTATTATATACAATTATTGATAGGTATCTTCGGCTTTTATGTATACATTTCAAAAAGCAAATCAATAAATGTAAACATAATTTTTAGATAGTAAAGAATTATAAATTAATAAAACTAGATATATTTCTTATAATATAAATAAGTAATTAATCATTATAATTAAATACTATTTAAACCGTTTGACGGGCAGTCCGCGTTAATAAAGTTGTTTCTTTCTAAGTATTATTATTAATATTATTATCATTATTACATTTTTTAAAGATGTTTGTAAATTATGCTATAAACTCAATTGTTTTATACGGGCGTAAACTATTATTATTAGGAATCGGAAGTTGTAAAACCTAAAAAAGGCAAAATATACATGCAAATATACACGAACAAATTACAAAATGTGCACGAAGATGTTACAAAATATTCATTAAAAATGTTAAATATTTAAAAAAAATATTTTGATAATCAAAAAAAAAAAACACATCTTATGTTGTCAATAAATTAATAATATACACTAAAACTATTTATAACTGGAAAAAATGTATAATTGGTTGACATTTTGACGATAAGATAAAAAATACTTAACATAAGTGTTTCGGCATTTTAGCGTGATAGACTAAATGCGTATCACATCGTTGGTATTGGCAATAAATATCTTCGTTGATAATTTTTAATTTTATATATTCAATATTAATTGAGGTATACAGGCTAGGAAAATAAAATTTTAAAAAAATTAAAATTGTTTTAAGAATAATATAAAATATGCATTCTTTTAGCTAAAATTGACAAAATTTGTAAAATATGCATTTTAAATTTACTAAAATCAACTAACCATTGTATAGTTCAGATTTCTATCTTGGTCTGCTATAAATGGGGAACATACAGAATAATGTGCAGTTCCTACAACTTTCTAATTATTATTATCGATTTTCTCTCTAGCTTCAAAATATTTTAGTCTTTCTTATTATATCTTCTCACAAAACACCCATCCCTCTGTTATTCATATCAGGAACTGGAACCGTTTGAATTTATTGGTACTAGTTTTCAGAGAATAAAATAAATATTCTGGTTAGGTTCCAGTTCCCTGTTAAAAAAAAAATAAAGGTATCAGTTCCTATTATCAGAACAATATAATATTATTTCTTATATATTGAATATACTATAATTTACCATCTTCCGCCCATTAAAGTGCATTATAATAATAATATAATAGTAGGAATTAAAAAATTATTTTTAAATTTATTACTACCAATCAACGTAATCTCTTATGAAATACTCAGAGGTACTACTATAAAATCGAAAATTACTGTCACCAAAATATTATTTTGGGTTGATGGAACATCTCGCTTATGCATCGTTTGCCATAATAACACACTAGAGTGCAATGTGTATTTTATTATTATCATTGCTTTATTTTGAACATAATGTAATATTGATTCCAATTATGGTGTATCCTAGGAAAGAAATTTCCAAATAATACTATTTTATGATTAATTTACATGTAATGAACATTTCAAAAGTAAAATTATTTTTAATAGGTAACCTATTCAGAATGTATATTTTGTATAATTCTAGATGTAAATATTATGAGAATGGATTCCTGATTACTTATAAACAAAGTAGTATTAACTAATAAATTATGCTAAACAAAATCATTTTATTTTAGAACTTAAAAAAACTTTTATAATTTAAAAATTCCTGTCCGGTTCTGGTTTCGGTGTCTACAATTTAAAAGTTTCCGATTCCAAAACCAGTTTTTTTTCGGTTCGGTTTCTGTTCCTGATTCATTTAAATCAACCATCTGTTCCTACTTTATTTGAACGTATTACAAACTATTTGAGTAAAATTTATTATTCTAGTATTTTACCCTAGTAGTTTGTACTATTTCGTTTTAACTTTAAGAGGGAAAAGGAGGTAATGTGATTTAAAACTCGTTAAATTCAAAATAAACTATTATTATTGTTTGTTATTTTTTGTCACATAACTTGGTATTAAACGTCCAGTATGTATATTCAATGATGTTGTTCTTTATTTAATTCCCTTGCTAAGTACTACATTTCATGTACTTCATTTTTATTACTTGACAAACGTACTTTATGATGACTTGTCCATCTTCTACTTTTTGTAAATGAAGTAGTTTAAAGATACATTTTTGTTTTTTTGATAAGGACATGGTTAAACTAAAAAAGTTATATTTTAAAATACACTTATATGTCTACATATATACAGTCTTTGAAAGTGGCAGGAGTAGATTTAAGGAATGACTATTTTTCCCATTGCAAATTATACATTTCCTGTTCACGTACAACCTCGTCTGATAGTTTCATAATACTGCTTCCTGAAGGAAGTATCAAAAATATTTTAAAAAAATATTATATACAAGGAGGTATAATAAAAAAATAAAAAACGACTGACAAAGTTTAAAAAATATTTTGCATTCAACAATTTTACGACTCGACGGCCGTGTGAAATATATTGAAGGCAATTATTAACTGCAAAAACACCATAATAAATGCAATCAATATACTTTGCGAAAATAAGCTATTTAACTTATAATGCGAAAGTGAGTTAAAAATTTTAACTCACTTTATTTAATAAAAACTTAATATTATAATAAATTCGTAAATATTGCAGAAATACGAGTAGTATAAATTCAATTTCAATAGCCAACAGGTACCCTAAGTTTCGTAGAATCGTAGACGAAAAAAAACTAAGGAGTATCCACACAGCATGTAGATATATCAGTCTTGTTGCTACTGAATACAGTCAGACACTGGAATGTCGACGTCGATTGGTTTAGCGCAGTTATTATAGAACTTGTATTATGAATGAGTATATTAGAACTAAACTTTAAATAACTTTCTTCGCTTATTCGTTGCCCTTTAAAGTGCAGTGCATGCTTTCCGTAAATCGCAATCGCATCGGTTTCATGACCCTATAGAGAACATGTTCGAGGCTCGATTCCACAGTGACCGGCACGACGAACTTGCTATCAGACATCATATACGACGTGACACCATCGATCGTACACTCACGTGGCTCATCCAGGTTAATGGACGAGAACGAGAACTCTTCGGCGTGCTCGTCGAATAGAAGCGAAAGATGTTTATTCGACCCGGACACAAGCTCGAGATATTTACTCTCGTTTTACAATAATGTTTACTGATTCGAGAGCAAGAGGTCATTAATCTGCGCAGGGCCATAGCAAGAGGTATGAGAGATCCCTACGCCCCGAGTGCGATTCCTGCAAGGGCGCAAAAATTAAAAATTTGCATTTTATGCAAAAATTACTACGGCCAATGTTGTATAATTTATTTACAAAAACGTTAACCTCCTTAAAATCAATTAAAACAATTGTTGAAAATAATATCATATTATTATTAAAGTTTTTTATTAAAAATACATAAAAACGCATTTTGAAGTTTCACCTCGAGTGTAATATTTGGTTGCTACGTTGTATCTTCGGAAATGGAATCGATCATATGTTTGCTGGACGCATCGACATCCGCCTAGGAACGGACGCCATAACTGACAAATTAACACACTCGCGGTACAAAGACACCGGCTAGTTGCATATACATAGGTACATTGTTTAATACGCTCATGATGTCATAGTAACATTCTTCGTGTCGCAAAAAATTAACAGTATTTGAAACCACGAAAAAAAGTATCCGTTTTTTGGTTTTTCAACCAAAGGACAGCACGGAATCTCAATAGAAACTATAAGAAAGATTAACAATCGTTACTATCAATAATAATAAAAAAATTAACAGTAAACATTTTAAATTTAACTTAAATGCATGAAATTCTTGTACTTTTAAAACACTACATAATTTTAATAATAAAAGGTTACATGTATAATAATGTATATATTACATTTTTTTATGTTAAAAAAAAAAAGGTTTTTTGATCGAGTTTTCCGTGATAATTTTCAAAATATTTAAGGAGTATATCAGTTTAAAGTTTTGTGAACTGCTGTTTTACACAATAATTTTATTCTTGATACAGGCGTTTGAATATTTCCGTTAAAATTGTTTTTTGGGTTTCAGTTATATCCGACAGCACTATATATTGTAAATGAATTAGCCTTTTACGACTCAACGTAGGAAGATGAAAGGGATAATAATAATAAACGATTGTTCAATTATTTAACTTTATTTATTAAACACTATTAAAATTACTTGAAAATTACACTGTAGGTTCATTTAATATTAATAATGTGCACAGACCGGATGGTGTCAGACGTACAGTTGAAAAATGCTCATTTTGCATTAACCCCTGGTAATGCACGAATTTATATATATACATAAAATATGGTGTTCATAACAAGTGAATAGATTTTTAATTTATTTACGTAAACATTTTTTTACCAATGTAAAAAACAGATTTATTATTAACCACGATTGTATTGTAATTATTACAATAATAGTATAATAGTAATAACGTATTGTATAATACTATCATTATTTATAATTACATATATATATGTATATATATAATTTATTAAAAATTATTAAATAGTGGGTGGAAAGAACGCATTAAATATTACACTAGAACATGCAACTTTTTTTCATTTATTTAACATATATTTCTTCTTCTTCTTCTTCTACTTCGCCTTCCTCCCAACTATTTGGGGTCGGCCACCCTTGTCCTACACCTCCACTTTACTCGGTCAATCACATCTCCTCTGCACACACCGACAGCCCTCATGTCATTCTCCAAAGTCTCCAACCATCTCTTTTTTGGTCTTCCTCTTCCTCTTTTCCCTTCAACGTCCATCTTCATAACCACTCTTATTGCATTCGTTTCCTCTCGCCTCATCACATGCCCAAACCATCTCAGTCTATTTTCTCTCATCTTGTCCACAATTGGCGCTACACCAACACTACCTCTCACGTATTCATTCCTTATTCTATCTTCTCTTGTCACTCCACTCAACCATCTAAGCATTCTCATTTCCGCGACACTCATACTTTGTTCTATTCTCCTGTTAACCGCCCAACACTCTGAACCATACAGCATAGTTGGTCTCACTACACTTTTATAAAATTTACCTTTCAGCCTAATTGGAATTCTCTTATCGCATAACACGCCCGATGCTTCTCTCCATTTGCATCCACCCGCACTTAATCCTATGTTTTACATCAATGTCAAAGCCCCCGTCCTTTTGAACAAAAGATCCTAAATATTTAAAGCTCTCAACTTCACCTATCACAACACCATCTATTGTCAGTTGTCTCCTCATTCCTTCAACTTCTTGGTCTCTTTGTCCAAAATCATACTCAATATTTAAATATATTATTAAATATATTTAACATATATTTAATAATAAAAAAAAAAGTATAAAATATTAATAATTAATAACAACAGTAATAAATAATATTATTATTATAAATTGTTTAACATTTTTTTTCTCATCAGTTATCACACATCCATCCAGAACACGGTCTAAGGCGCGTACACACTAGCGTAACAAAACCGCGAACAATGTTCGTATGTAACAAATCGGCGAACTCACAACATTTTAACAAACAAATCGGCGATCACCTAGTTGTCGGTATTCCGGCGTAACATAAAAGGATGTTACCTAAGCGAACGTGTTACGACACATGTATATACGTATCTACAAAAATTTTCACAAACTCGCAAAACTGAAATATTAACAGTCATTTTTATACTTGTTATTGTTGTGACTAGTTTATAATACCTATTTAATATAATATCTCTAGCGCGAGAAGAATATAAATATAACTGCAGCAGCTGTTTGAAGTGACATGGTTAGCTACCGACAGAACAACAATGAAGTTTATTAATTATTATTCATGTGTAAAACGTGCGAATATACGTACGAGTACACACGATTTTGGTTGTTGGCGAACAGTTCATCATATCGAACTTTTAGCCGAACATTGCTCCGCTTCGTCACGCTAAAGTGTTAACGCACCTTAAGAGAGTAAGGTCCATAAAAATAATATTCAATATCTAGGGATGAAGTGCAATAAACGCGTTTTTTTTTTATTCAACAAACGTCAACGTGAACGCAAATACTATTTTAAAACGTGAACGTCTCAAACGTTGATTGTATATGAAATGGATGAACGTTTAGTTTTAGAGATAACAATGTTATTCTCCTATAATTTCATTCTAAATAGAACAAACACAATTACTATTAAGTAATATAATCGAAACCGAAACTATTGTAGCCCTCGCATTATAAATTATACTCGTATTAATAAACTATTTAGTATAATAGCATAATATATTTACGTTTATAATTATTTTAATTATACGATATTGTACTGCGATTGCAGTGGCATGCAATTAGTATTTAATTATAATCTCTATTATCGATAAATATCATGGTTAAGGACAAAGGTCGTCAAAAGGAGTAACGAGCGGCACACGTTCATGCGGAACCCTAAGGCGCGTACACACTATGTAACAAAACGGCGAACATGCAACGCGTAACAATTTGACGAACTGTTACAACAGAACAACTGTAACAATAGTCTGTAACCTGTAACATGTAACATTTCCATTTTTCCATTTATTATTGAAATAAACTTCAGTGTCGATTTACTCATACTCAGTAGTGTGCCACATAATTAAACAACAACAGTAATTTAAACTGTATTTCAAATTAAAAACTGTCCCCTTGATTTTTAAATAAATATATTTCAAGAACCCTAGCCCCTTCCTAGAGCCGCCCTTGTAGGGACTATGTGTGGCATCTTCTTAATAATGAATTATTAAAGTGAACTACAAATCTAAAATGAATAAGTAGGTAGATCCTCTCTGAAGGTTCATAATTCATATGTGATAAATGTATAATGTTACACGGCTATGTTCGTCAGAGCGTCCAAACATATTGTAACGTGATCGCGTAACAGCCTTTGATGTTTCGCCAAAACACCGACAATTGGTGGATCGCCGGTTTGTTACAGAAGTATGATACAAATACGCCGATTTGTTACACAAGAACACTGTTCGCGAACTCATGTTCGCCGTTTTGTTACATAGTGTGTACGCGCCTCTAGAAAAACGCATGTTGTCATCGAAATGACGTGTTATCTGTTACGCCGGGTCCACACATCCGTGCCAATAATCAGTGGCGGCGTGAACTTATTATTTCAATGACGCAGTAAACAATTTTCAATACCCACCTACCTATGTTTTATATCAACACCAAAATATAAAAAATATATAAGATACTAAAAATAGATGAGGTAATATTTAATTGTTTTAAATATATAGGTATATAATACGCGGTGTGTATAAATCATAATAATAATATAATATGTACATATATTATTGATATTTAATTACAGTTTTACATTTATTTGAATAATAATGACTTTTGTAAGAGTTCACTTGATCGAGCATATGTATCGATCACTTCATTCATGTCAACATGGATATCTTTTTCACAGCTTAATAGCATTAAACTTTCAAGTCTTGTTTGCCCCATAGTTGATCACAACCTTGTTTTTATTAATTTGACCTAAAAGAAAATGTATTTACTATATTCTGTTAAAAACTTTTACACAATAAGCAGGGCATCTATAAGCAAAATAAATCATTTATAAACAAATTTTTATTGTTTATTAAAACATAATATTTTAAAATTGATATCATACTTTAAAAAATGAAGGTTCTGCGGTTGCTGATGACGGTGGAATAGTAGCCAATGCTTTATAAGCTTTATATATATTCGGAAATGCTGAAACTAAATCATAGCTAAACAAAAGTTCAATGATTGTGGTAACTGATATTTTAGCTGAGACATTATCTTTTTCACTTGTTTCATTATCAGAAATCTCCTCCTCAGTTGAACTTGATATTTCATTTTCAACATCCATATTTAAATTAGATGCATGTAGTTCTGAAGATAGTTTCATTCCATTCAGTAGTTGACTTATATTATTTTTCAGTTGCATATACTCAGTTCTTAATTGACTTTCATCTACACTAATCCATGGAGCTATATGTTCAAAACTGTCTAATGGAAGTTTTTGAGACTTACATAACAAGCGATCAGGGTTTAATAAAGCTAGATCTTTCATAATTTCTTTTGCTTGACTAAATCTTTCATTTATTGATGTGATAATTTGATCCAAAGCAGCATAATAAGTATAAATTTTGTAATTATGGCAAACTGAATCTTGAATTTCATCTACTGCATTTTCACCTGCCATTTTCTTTTTTGTCCTTTTTCTTACTTCTTTAAAATCACAGTTGACAACTTTATTTACTTTTCCATATTCTTTGGTAGTTTTTAAAAAATCATCAAACGAATCATCAGATCGCAACTTCTTTAGGTTTTCTTTTGCAATATTAACCAAATTTAATGCCTCAATAAAGTCAATGTTTCTTGATTGCAAATAATTGGACAAGGGCGTAGTAACATTAAAAATATTTTTAAAAAAAATTAAACATAATATAAATTTAAATTCTGATAATGTATTCAAAAATGTTCTAGAAGTTGATGCTGTCACTCTATCTGATGAATTAGATAATAGTTTCAGAGATTCAACTAATGCTTAATATTTCTCAAAAATAATAGTTAAAACTCTATCATGGGACGTCCAACGAGTATCAGAAAAACTTTTCATCCTTTGAACTCTTTTATTATTATATAACTTTTTCTGACACTCAACAAATACAGAAGTTCTTTTGCGTGCTTTCATAAAAAATACTAATGCTTGTACATCTCCCAAAAAAATTTTTGGTATCAACACACGAGTCACATGTATCGACTACAACTAAATTGAGAAGATGTGCAAAACACCATACATAAATGGCTTTAGGATTTTGTTGTTGTATAAGTGTTCTCAGACCAGAGTAAATCCCTTGCATTGCCGCAGCACCATCATATGCCTGAGCACAGAGATTTTTTTCCAATCAATACAGTATTTACTCGTTATTCTACAAAACAGGTCAAATAGCCCATGCCCAGTACCATCATTTGCTATTTCTAACGCCAATAACCGTTCTTCAATTTTACCATTTCCATTAACAAACCGAACAACAAATGAAAACTGTTCTTGATTAGATACATCAGTTGTTGTATCAATAATCACAGAAAAAAGACCAGCTTTTTTCATATTTTTTAATATTGTTGAACAAACTATTTCACTCATAATACATAAAAGTTGATCTTGAGATTCATGAGACATAAATGTAAGTCTATTTTTTTTCATTTTATTCACCTTTTCAAGATGGACTGTAAGAGGTGTATTATGATAAGCAATTACCTTTAACATTTCAATAAAATTACCCCGGTTCAAAGATGACTGACATTCAGAATGACCTCGTAATGGTATATTTTGCCGGGCAGCATAATGTAAAACTTCTACAATAGCACGAACTACTTCTCGATTATCAGCAACTTGTCTATTACCATACTGAGTAAGTTGTACATCTATATTGACCCGATTACTTTTAATAAAAAGGCCTCGACTGATTTCTGATTGTAAGTGTTCTGGTGAATGTTCATGAACTGCAATTTTTCTAGACAAATTACACCAATCACCAAAACCTTGTGATGATAAATTAGATTTTTTTGCTTTTGGGAGCCCAAACATTTTACATGATATACAATACACTCGATCTTCAGATGGAGAATATGACAACCAAAATCTTCGTGGCGGGTTATTGGGTATTATTTTACTGTTGTTATAAAAAGACTCATTAAATGATCGATTCATACCGTTCCAATCTCTTTTTTTTGGGAACATTCCTAAAGGTAACTCAAGTTCTGATGGCTGACAAGGTCCAAGATTAACATAGTAGTGTAAAAGTTCATGCGATATAGAAACTGGAATACCAGCAGGATCATTTTTGAAAGCCATTTCTGTCAATTAAAAATACCATGTTAGTATAAACAATAAACAAATAGATAGTATAAACAATGTTACCTGTATTTTTAGTATTATCAGATGTACATATTATGCTCAAATTGTTTTCTTGAAATAGTTGAGAGTTCAGGGCTTCATTTTGATGGCATGTTGGGTTTTGCTCTACAAATACAAAAAAATTATTTGATATAGTTTAAAGAAAATTACTTCTCTAGATTTTATAATAAATATCTGTTTTTTTTATATATATTTAAATTCATCAAATAAAAAATTGTTATACTTTTGAAAACATACTAAATGGTGAAATTAAAATACATTTAGTTTTAAATTAACTACCTACATTTTATTAGCATGTTAGTCGTTAATATTATGATTTATTTTTACATAACAAAAATATATTTAAAACAATTACCTACCTATTGTTAATTTGATGGGTGACTTTAAAGTAAGCATAGGACTTTGGCTAAATAGCAAGCTGGTTGATGAAGAATTGGACATTTCTTCACACATTCCATCTAAAATAGTAAAAATTGAGTAGGTACAAGCTGAAATGTGGTAAATAAAAATAATATTAACAAAAATAGATACCTGTATTTTTAGTATAATCAGATATACATGTACTCGAATTGTTTTCAGGTAACAGTTGAGAATTCAGTGCTTCGTTTAGAAGGCATGTTGGATTTTGGTCTTAAAATAAAAATAACTCAATTTAACATCAAAGTAAATTAAAAAAATGATACTTAATTGTAAACCTAAAATCAAAAAATGGGTTTATAATATTTGTACCTGCATCAAATCTTAAAATATGTACCTACCTATTAAAAATATTACAAATTATATAAAATAATTTAAACCTACTTTTAACACTTGTGGTAGTTTTAAAAAACTTGGCAATATTACTATTATTTGACATTATTTTTCTTTTTTTATTTGTACACGAATTAACGTGTCTTGTCCAATTTGTTTTATTCAATTTGTCACGTTTTTTCCCACATTCACAAATTTCAGAGTTCATAGTGTAGTGAATGTTTAGTAAACTATAATATTTAATTAATTAAATAAATTATGATAGTTAATTAAATTATTAATATAAAGTAATTAAATCAAAACATATACGCATACGCATACGTTGATCAAGTCACTGAAGAGCACAAATGCTTTAGAAGAGAATTAAAAACAAAATGTTTCGTCAAACCGATTACCGAATAACGCGCAACTTCAACTGCATTATAGGCCGTACCAAAAGAGAAGACACGGTTTCTGCGCATGTCGAATGACGGCTGACACAACGCGTACCCGATTTTTCCCCTTCCACCTGGCTTTATTTTACACAGTGAACTTTCCGAAGTCTATTTCCGATCATTGCCGACGATGTATACACCGTAATTAAATGCGATACACAATAGTCGTTTACACGTGCACAGTTATCTATTATCAATTTGTTTTCGTCTTTCGATTACAATTTACGATTAGTCATGACTTAAAAATTTAATATTTAACTTTAAATACATAAAAAGCATAAGCTTTTTTCGCTCAAGAGTGGTTTGTTACTTGTTTTTATATTTAATGTAAGTACCAATAACTCTTTATATATTTGTAATCTATTTTTATAACCTTTAAAATACAATTCTTGTCTTATTTCTTAAATTTTAAAATTTTAGTTTTTACAATTCATGGAGAGTGCTTACTACAATTAAAATAAGGTATTCACTATAAAATAAAATTTAAGCATGGTAATTTATGATTTATGGTTGTATGAAAAATCATATCAAAATGCTGCAAAACAGATACATGGAAAATAATTATATAAGGTAATTATTAATTTCACTAATTACATTAATATATATATATATATTCTACTTAGTACTTATTAACTCTTTTCCCCTTTAAAATATGGTTCAGTAAATTACTAGGTACCTGGTAACTGAAAATTGTATAATGAAATCAAAATTTCACAAATTTTAGAACCAAAGTATGGCAGGCACAGTAAAATAACTACAAAAATATATATAGTAAAGTATAACTACAAATACCAGTGCCAATTTATAATATGTTTAATTTTTTTCAATGAAAATTTATTTATTTAAATTAATAGTTATTTTTTAAATGGCCAAAATCATTGGCGATATTTAATTTACATGTTCAACTTCATTGATATGTCCTACCTATAACAAAGTATTATTTAAGATTTTACAGTATAGTAAATTTGAATTTGCTTAGTGTTGTATTTTTATAACTTAATTGAAATCATATTTAATAATTATTTTTTTTAAAAAAATGAGAGCAATGACAATATTTTATAATTCTAATTATTAATTTTGCTTGGTTTTCAATTGCTAGAATACAATGTGATTAATTAAGCTTACCAATTTATTTGTAATTTATAAAATATTTCATTTTTTGTTTTCACAATTTATCAGTTTAATTGTACATGTTAACAAATTAAAATTATTTCATCTATATCTCATATTTTTTTATTATTATTTAATCTTTTCAATAATTTATTTTTATATTATAATTATGTATTATAAATTACTAATAAATGAAAATAAAATACTTAAACAAAAATTAAAAAGAAAAATTATTCTTAAATTTATATTTAACATTTTTTTTATAAAGATATAGTTTAACAATTAATTTAATTGTACAACTATTTTTAACAAATCAAATTATTTATATACAAAACATAGTAATTTTTTATATACAAAACTTTAAATGCAAATTTTAATAATTTTTGTCATAAACTATACATAATTTGTACATTTTTAAAAACTATTAAATATTTATTATTACAGAGGTGTAGCCAAATCATCATCATCATCATTGAGAGTCTTGAGAGTTCTTTTTGGATTCAAAACACAGCAAACCTCCAGGAACAAACCCATCAACAGATCCTATATGGCACACTATAAGATGTTTGCCTTTACCAGTGGGATTTACTGCTCCAGTTGACAGACCTTGGGAGAACGCTTATTGGCTTGATTGTACCAATTTGTCTTTCCAAACTCTGCTTGTAACATCTCCAACATTGACCCATGTCTCATCAAGAAAATATATAGGACGGCCCTCCTCTCGATAACGTTTTATGTCTTTCAAATATCTTCTGCGCCAGATTCTTAGTTCATTTTTTTCTATTAATGCACTATTTCTTCCTCGTTTACCATACTCATTACCATAGAAATAAGCAGTCTGTAGAGTGTTGTTCTGGAAAAATCTGGAAGACTTTCATCTTCATTGATGACTGTCAGTATTTTGTCCAAGTTAGGCATCTCACGATTAATACAAAACTGATGGATCTTCCTTCGAATAGCACTTTTATCAAAGTCCATCAATTTTTGACATAATATTTTTGAAAATTTTTGTTTTATTAGGTTAGGTCTTGGTTAATCGATATTGGGAAATGGTATTAGAGATTGTTTTCTGCCCAATTCCCAATTCTTTAGAGAGGACTACTCGAGCTTCGGTTATTGTGAGTCTTGGATTCACCTTCAGCTTATATTTATATGCATTTATAATCATCTTCTTCTGTCGAGAAGAAACAAACTGAAAATAAAAAAAAAGTATTTTACTATTTCCTTATTTTTTTGTATTATAATTTTGTATATAGTTTTGTAATTTTTTTTTTTTTTGTGTTATTTGTTTTCTTTGTTAATTGTAATTTGTAATTATATACATAAATATGTAAACAAATGTGATATATTCTCCATTATTTTATTTTAATTCCCTTTGATAGGTGATAAAAATTATGAAATATTAATCTATAGTAAAATTATATTATATAATTAAAAATTAAAGCAATTGAGGTTTTAAATAGTAAGCAATAGTTTTAAAAATATATTTTAAGAGTTATTGTATTTTTTTTATTTACATTATAATTTTATACAGTGTATTAAAATACAGAGTAAATAACTACTTATTCATGTTATTATAACTGTAATAACATGAACCTAATTTTACTTTACGTATCAATACATACTGTCTAACTGTCTTGTATTTTAAAATGTAATTGAAATTTATTCCGTAATGCATATCATTGATTTAGTCTTTTTTTTTTAAGATTATAAGATTAAATTTTTATTTAAACTATAAATGTTGTAACTTTTTATATTATAACTCATAGTTTTAACTTTAAATTAGATTGTAAGAATATTAAAATTAAGTTAAATGTTTACTGAGAGGAATAAAGTAAATTTTCTGAATACAATTTTTCGTTTTTACATATTAGATAATTTTTATATTTTTATTTTATTAGGAAATGTTTCTAGCACATTAGTAATGTAGAATATGTAAAAAGCTGATTAGATTTAAACTTTATGATAGTTTTGAACATTTAAAATAACTAGATATGTTTTTAAATATATTTTTGTCTGTATTTTACATTAAAATATTGATTTTATGGTATTATAGTACATATTCTCCTTATGGAATTTTAGTAATACTAATAAAGGTTGTTTTAAAAAATTACCAAGGAAAAAGCACCCAAAATAATAAATAATTAAACATCATACCTTTCCTTTTGAATTCTTCTTCCATAATAAAATTGAGTCGATTTTGAAAAAAAAAAGGAAAAGACTAACACGTTTTGCGTTTTAAAAAAAACGATTTTAAGAGTACAACAAAAAAACAAAAAGTCAACGAGAACACAAATACAACGTGCATACGTGCTAAAAGAGATCGACAGGTGTTATAGATGTCAACAATCGAAGCGCGCTGTATAACGGTTTTTGATGCTGCATTTGGGAGGTAGAGGCCGCTAGTAACCATACGTGTATTTATTGCGATTTATGGGAATTAAGTGGGGGATGCGCGCCGCCGGACGAAAACTGGTCGTCACTTCGTGTCTTCTCTTTTGGAACGGACTATAGGCTATTAGCGTACTATTTATATTCAATTTTCAATGATAATTTAATAACAATATCATACCACACCAATGACTATGTACTATGGTGGACATACGTGCATAGATTCGTCGTCGGACGGGTGGACGACGCGACAAAAATAAACACGGGATATCCCAACTTGGTTGTAATTTGTAAATACATTATACAAGGAACGGTGGGCAATAAAATTGTTATCGCTAGCGTCTAAATCTAAACAAAAACGCTTCATAAACCAACATAACATGAACAAATCTGCGATCTAATAAACGCGTAAACTGGAACTAAATGTAATATTAATATCTAAATTAGCCCGATGAAGCTGCAGCTTTATAGCATCTTTAGAATCTATTGTCGTATTCACTATTGATTATTATAAATGTATTTTATACTTCTTCGATGATGTTAAAATAAGTTCCTAACTTTTCGCCTACAAAGTCAACTTTCAACACACACCAACCCACCTATCCACCCACCCATTTTTTTCGTGACGCAGCTGCGTCAAATTAACCATGTTCACGCCGCCACTGCCAATAATAATACCAACGTTGTTTCATGTTTATTGAATAGCGCCCACACATTGAGCCATCATGAACCAACATTCGATTGCCAACGTTTATACCGTCAACACTCGAACCACAGTCTAGCCCAGTGGTTCCCAAACTTTTTTCCATCGCGGCACATTATTAATAGTTATTATAAGTCACGGCAACCATTGGATAAATATTATCTACTTTATATACAAGTAGTTCAGGACCGAGAAGCATAAATTTAGTATAATCAAGTGATTGAGTTCCAGTTTACGAGTTTTAATAAGAACAAAGTATCTGATAATTACAGAAATTGCTTCAAATATGTTATTACTATTTTCTATAACATACCTCTGTGAACTTGGGTTCTCCGCACTAAAAAATATTAAAAATAAGAAACATGAACGACTTTTATCAGTTGAACAAGAAATACGGATGTGTATAAACACATACCTCCTAGAATTGAACTATTATGTAAAAAACATCAAGCAAATGTTTCACATTAAAATGTATAATTATATGTTAATAAATTAATAATATTTTATTTGTATCATTCAAATTAATTTTATTTCAATTTTTTTAAAAAAATATTAAAGTTAATTTTAATATAAATATTTTGAAAAAAATCATTATATAATGTGTTTTTATAGAAAAAATTCAAGTTGTCAAGGCACACCCTTTGAGATACACTTACACTGGTCTAGCCTATGCTTAATGACCATATTTATACCGGTTAGATGTAAATGCTTATGTATATTTACACTACATGTTTTATGTCTTATTTAAAATCGAATGTAGTTTCGTATGAAAAGTATTCGGTATAAATGTCTGAGAAAGAAATTGCCACTGGTACGTTGTTTGTTTTGACTGCAAGTAATTATATTAAAAACAGAGACAACCACGTAAAAGAAGGTTATAATGATATGCACAATTATACTGGATAATCATCAATATTTAAAATTAAAAATCATAACAACATTTAAAACACTAACCACATTCTATATTTAACAAAAATTATTACTAGGCATTTAAAGATTAAAATCAACTACACCAAATTTATCATGTATAGTTTTCTTTTTTTTTAATAAAATCACATGTAACAATTAAGTAGTTTCAAGTAATTAGTTTCTGATTTATTACAAGGTGATGGGTTAAAACACTTCAGATTCTGAAATTAGTAAGTATTTGGCGCCAACACTGGCAAATGTGTGGATAGCGCTGGGTAACGCCATCGACATTGGCCCCAACCTCTTTGATGTTTCGTCAAAATACCGACAAGCAATGGATAATTTTCAACATTGAGGCCAATAATGACTCCAATGCTATTTAAGTGATCCACGCATTGAACAAATACTATTGGCACCAACATCGGCTCCAATGTATAGACCCAGCGTTACACACGTATTATTTATACGCAGTATACAATGTGATGCAGAAAGACTGTCATCAGCAAATCGTACAAGAGTCAACCAAAAAGATTCATCAAACTAAAACAAATAATTTATATTTTATACATGATGATGGAGTTGTGATATTCGATGAACGTTTTTTCAAATATTTACGTAGTTAGATTCATTATCATCTTATAATATACCATCCACTCTATTCATCATTCAAATACAAACTGATGGCAATACTTAAGTTTTCGGTTTAAAGTTAAGCGAATTAATTCCAGAGTAACTTGATTGAATACAACGCAGCTGGTTTGCATGTTATTTCGGATGAAGTTCGACTCCGTAAACCACCTCCGCTGCCTTCACCGTGGCCAATCTCCGTACAGAAAATAATTTAACACCGTGTAGATATACAAATGTATTTGTAAATTGTATTACATTAATGTAGAACAATAATAATATCATTTGATTTATTAACACGTTGTTTGAATATTATTACCATTTCTAGAATCATTCAGCGCATGTACATCAGTGACATTTCATCAATAATAGTCGGTGACGGAATTCTAACAAGTGAAACAATCGACTATAAAAGCCACTACGTGCTGTGATGATGAAAAGTAACTCGAATAAAACAAACAAACAAAATTTACGCAAGTACAGTCATTTTACGGTACCAATATTACTATCACGGACATGCGCACGGCTGCAGCAGAAAGTGATGTTATGCTCCGTCACATTTTTTGGACCGATTGATTGGCGTGTGGGCTGCAACGGTGTTAAACTGCTTAGTCTCAGTAGATGATCGACCAGTCCAATTTATTATGAGTGGATAAAATGTATCCAAGTCAATATTGTCTTTAAATAATTTGTACAATTATAGCTAGTCAATAGCAAATAGGTTAATTCTATTTACAAGCCTAATCAAAATTATAAAGCTCGATGAATATCAATCTTGAATCTACATAGAACAAACAATAATTGTACAATAATTCTTACATTGATAATAAAAACTATAAACCTCGTTAAAAACGATACACTATAAATAATTATTTTTACACTGTACTTTTTAGATAAAACTTATCGATTTATATGTTATTCAACAAACAAAACATAAAATTTACATAATACTTTGTACTTTGTTTTTTTTTTATGGTCGTCGGCCGTGTGATATTTAGCTGTATATTGATATGACTTAAAACGGTTGTATTGTTTGTTATACGTCTATATTAAATTACAGTATAACAATATTATAATATTTTATATTACAATATAAAAAACTATACATATATTTCATGTATTGAATAATAATATATTATCAAGATCAACATTTACTATCAATCATTTCATTTCTATCATTATCATTATTTTTGTAACAGTGACATGGTGTTTTCAAAATTAGTGAATGCAAAGGAGCGTGTACTATGTTTACACTTGCCAATTGTAAATAGATAAATAATCACATTATTTCAGCTACTTTAGTAATAATTACACAACCTTTGTATAATACAATCAATTATTTCGGCGGTTCAACGTTTATACGATTTTTAAAAAAATGAGCGGCTTTATTCTGTATGCTGCATTTTGTGCATTTACGATTGAAGTCTGCGCACGCCTATGATTATTATTACATGTCAGTATGTCACATGGCTGATCATCAGGTATAATAATGTAATATTTTTTTCGCCAATGAAAACACATTGCGGTCTATCGATTTTCGTAAAACGCAATTTTTAGTTTTTATCTCAAACGTCGCCGCCTGCGTACCATCACAAATCAGTTTCACCATTGATTATAAATACTATATAGTATTTATAATCAATGGTTTCACGCAGTGCCGCTACTACACTAGCCTTTTTTATTAATTTTAAATACAAATAATTATCAAATGAAAAATAAAAATGAACACATTACAATTTAACGATCAACTAAAAACACACGAAAAAAAATAGAACAGTAAAAGGGTAATAAATAATAATTTCAAAAAATTCATTTTTCTTGTCTTTTTGTTGGCAAAATTGTTAATTATATTTTCTATGTTTATAGCGTTAGTTCCTAGTCTTTCAATATCAGTAAAGCTATACTTGAAAATCTATCTTGTCTAATTGAGTTACGTAAAAGATTTTTTATAAGTTATGTTTTGAAAATGTTCGCTCGGCTGAAGCAGATGTCACTGGTATAGTTGAAAATATTATAATACCGATAAATACATCAGAAAATATAGATGTCAATTCTTCCTTAATAATAGTATCAGCTAAATTATGTATTGACTTATTTTTTAAATGATTGGTTTGAAATGTTTAAGATAAATAGCTTTTAATTACAATAAGTTGACGAGTGAAGTCAGAACTGATATTTCTTAACTGGTAATAAAGTCATATATGATGATTTAAAAATAAATAGAGAAACAATCTTGTCAATATAAAAAAAGTGAGAGTACAAACATTTTAAGACGTCAAAGGAGTACATGTACTCTTAGGGCCGTTCTTACAATGTCCGGTTAAGTGTCGGTTAAGACCAACCGGTAGAATTCTGTCGGTTAACACATGATAAATTCTTCCGGTTAGCGTTATCAAGCACTAACCAAACATTGTAAGAACGGCCCTTAAAAGAGTACGGATGGTAACCCTAATTGGGCCCCATTATAGGCTGAGGCCCTGGGCCCGTGTGTTTGACACACGCAACACACCCGGTTATTGCGGCACTGGTTTTACGGCTACCGAAATAGTTGTTTAACGCAGTAATATTATACATATATGTATAAATAACACAACGATTGCACTGCAGAGCGTTGTGTTCAACGGCCGTATGCTCGAAAAGCATCGATTACAATAATTGTAATCAAATAAACAACAATTATTATTATTATATTAAACGGCCCATACACGTTCAATATTATTGACAAAATATTGACGAACATTGACGATGACCATCAACGTATCAATATTATTGATTAATTATAAATTAAACATAATACCATTATTAAATTACCATGTCCGATATCCAGTGTTGGGAAATATCTAGATAAATGTATCTAGATAAAAATTATTTATATTTTATCTTATCTAGATAAATTTATACTCAGTTATCTTTATCTTCATCTAGATAAAAATCTTGTTATCTATGAGTACCAATCTAGATAATTTATTTAAATAGAATAAAAATAAATTTTGAAAATTTAAAATGTTTTTATATTTTCATTTTTACATTTTTCTGTACATCTATATACCTATTACACAGATACTAACTGGCAGGATGACAATCTTCTTATGAAGTTTATATTAAAAAAAATAACTCTTTATATTATATGTTTATTTTCAAAATGTTTGAAATTTGCTAAAAAAAGACAGAAATGTATTGTTATTTTATTTTTCAAATCTAAGATTTTTTTATTATTAAGTTAGAGAATGATTTGGCATCTTCTTATGAAGTTTATTTCAAAAAAAAATTATTTTATATTTTATGTTTATTAATGTTTGAAATGAGTTTAAAAAATTATATTTATTTTAAAATGTTTTTAATTATGAATTTTTTACCTAATATCTGTAGGCTGTAGTATCCTGAATATTTTCAAAATCAAACATGAAATTATCTCATATTTATCTAGATAAAAATGTACTTATTTTTATCTTTATCTAGATGAAATTTAGTATAACTATCTTTATCTGTATCTAGATAAGAATTAGTATAGTCATCTTTATCTTAATCTAGATAAATTATTAGTTATCTATTCCCAACACTGCCGATATCAAATAGTAAATCAGATTTAAATTCGCTTAAACAATTTATGCATTTAATTACAAACAATTATGTCTGATAATTTAGACAATACTATAATAGCTCTTGCTCTAGCTATTTCTTTTCTCGATAAAGGAAGAAAAAACGGAAGCAGAGGTTTTGGGCTAAGAGTGGTCGCAAAAGCGAAATAAGTATAATTGTGAAAATCTGTTATTTGAGCTACGATTAAACCAACCTGAAGACTATCAACATTTTTTAAAAATGAACGAGTCATGCTATGATGAACTTTTAGCTTAAGTTACTCCATTAATAAAAATGCACAATATTATTGACAGTGCGCCAATAAAAATCAAATATTTTTAATTTGTTCAATATATTGATCAATCCTTCAATACTGCCAATACACGATCAATATTATTGACCGTGTATGGGCCGCTTTATGCTGACTGCAATTATTGATAACAACATTAAAAATACGGTAAAAAAAAAAAAAACCGCACCACTGCCGGGATACGATATGATCGTTCGCGTGTGCTGTCGACGCGACAACCCGCCCGACCAGTATTCCAGAGTACGGGTGAGTTGGTAATTGTCATCTGTGTGGCGGTGATCCGGTCGCGGTCGTGTATTGTCCGACGCGGGTGTGTAAACTGTTCATACCGACCGCAGGGCAGGGCTGCGCACCAGCGTAACTACCTCCCTTACATAGACGGTGAATTTCGTGTGTGGTGTATTCACGTCTACGTGTTTTGTACTTTATTGCGACGTAAATGATAAACAACAAAAATGTTAAGAAAAAAAGGCCACGGAAAGGGGAGGGGTGTAACTCTCTCGTTCGCCCTCACCCTTACGGACACATCTTGGGGCTGCGGCAAGTATCGAAAATATGCCTGTTGTTAATTTGTTCCGTGTATTCATTTCGATTTAGAGTTGTTTTGATTTAGAGTGTAGACATTTTTTGTATTTGTATGCTTTTTAATTTGTTGAATGCAATGAGCTCCAACGATTTTGCCAGATTAAGTTAAGTATGATTTATCATTAATTATTACTTATTACTAGAGGTCGGGTTTATATTCTCTTAAGGTCCTTAAAATATGATGTTTTTATGTCACATAAAATAGGTAATATATTATCTTAATATTCTTTTAAAATACCAATTATATGATGTTTTATGTCTTTAAATATGCAAAATATTCTTTTAATATTTAAAAAAAAAATCAGTTTAATTTATTTTTTATTAATTTGGTTTTAAATATATTTAATTTAATTAATTAATTCATCGCACTCGGATATTAACACGAGACGAAACAGACGACTTGTAGACGACGAATAGTCGTGACAGCTAACAAAATAACTAATGTGCTATCGCAATCGATACAGGATACCTGGTGATTAATTTTTATTAAAACTCAGAGACCCAGAAACAAATCATTTAGTGAGCTTTGTATATATCAAAGTGCTGATATACGTGAAATATGTTCATTATATGCCGATATTACAAAAATATTCTCAAATATTCCCTAACGTGTTAAATATTCTCTAACCCCTAAAATATGCTTTTTTATGCAAAATAATTTTTTTCTTGTGAATTCTGTGTTTCATGAACCGTTAAGATTTCTCACTCCCATTTTACTGCATAGACTAAAATCAAATATGTAAAATCATAAAAATCCGACCTCTACTTATTACATATTGACGTTGTACTAGGTTTGAACTAATTGTTGTCGTTATCGCGCGTCACCCTGCCCGCCCAAACGTACGGAACACCGTGCATTAATAGGAGGTGGCAACTCTGTTATCGGGTTTCTTTATCGTCAAATTGTTCAACATTGCGTTATTGTTTTGTACTCGAGTTGTTTACTTTGGAGTCAGTCTGTTTTCAATTTACATATTAGAGTGGTTGTCCGTCCGGAGTGTTTTTTTCTAGTGTATTTTAATTAAAATGTTATTCTTACACTTTTAAAAATGTGTTCTAGGTACTTGAGTGCCACATTTTAAACATTACATACAACGTGGCCGTGAAATCCGCTTGTAATTGCACGAACGGAGGATATAACATTTAGGTATGATATTACTACATTCTATGCACGTAATGAAAACATGAAAGACTATCATATTTTATTAGTCTATTATATTTGCATATTTTTTGGTGAAGAACGGATGAGGAGTGAGACTGAAAAAATATTACAAATATAATTTTTATTTGTATGAATTGACCATATATGTTCGTGTCTTCAAATGAAATCATCCTTGGCAATTATTAATTATTATTTTATTATGAACTATCAAGATGTTTGACGAATTTCTCCTCTTAATACTTTTATTGTACCGTCCGTACATCTTTCGCTTGAGTTGTACGAGTATGTCATATTGTACTTGAAATGTTTTCAAATTTTGGTGCCCATATGTTGCCCATATGCCTATTATGTTTATTGCTCGGTATGGTTTAAAGGTATATAGATTTGTACGTACTAGGTTTACATAGCTTATTTGCATTTTTATGTATTAAGGCGTTCCGAGCTGTCATAATTAAGATTCGACCCTTACCCAGTTCTCTGTGTAATACTGCATTTTTTACCCAGTCTAAAATACATTTTTACTCGATCTCTACTTAGTCACGGGCTAATAATCTGTGTACAAATATTCAAACCCATTTATACATATAACGAGAAAAATTCCCAGTTATTAATTATAATTTATTTTGGTAGAATTAGGATTAACAAACAATTTACCATAGCTAGTTGTTATTGTGGATAAATAGCGTTTTATTCTAGGAATTATAATAATAAATCGGCCATCGCCCATCGCCCATTAGTCAACAGTCATGACGCGCGACGCATTTATCATTTTTGCTGTCGTTCTCGCTTGTTACCTGTTTGTAATTTGAAATTTATCAATAACTTACATTTTTTTTATTTTTTTAATCCAATTATTATTATATGAAATATGAATCCAATTGTCGATGATGATAAAGCGCAATTAATTGCTTTAATTTTGTTTTTAATTAATATAAATTAGAAATGTTCCAGGTACCCGGGAATTCCTCGATAGCCGAATACTCAATTTCATAACCAGGACGCAGTCCTTCCCTATTAATCGGCGTAACACTGAATTTTCACCAGGTCCTTACCCAATACTCGGTGTAATATTGAAATGTTTACTCGGTACCCAGTTTATATTCAATTTTCTACCAGGAACATCTCTTCTATTAAGGTGTATTTGTAACGTAGTGTAGGTAAAGTTAAAATGTTTCCTATAGTTTTACTTAACGACGTTTGAAAAGCAGCGGATGGAATACTCTGAATACTTATACATAGCTGAAAAAACGGTTACAATTCAATATCCGTCGTTACAAATATTTTTTAAGTGCATGACAGACATATTCTGTACAAATATAATATTTATATCGATGTATCGTTATTGAATTGATTGATATAGAAATTTTTTTTAACGAAAATATCGATATTCTATATATTATAGATATTTGTTATCAATATTTTTTTCAGTAATAAAAATTGAAAATGAAATATTTGGTAACAATAATTGTACAAAACACTTTTTTTAACCAACTTTTATTCATCTTTACGTATTGTAATATTTTATTGTACTATAATTTTTAATTGTAAAATCCAATATTTCTCATCGAGTGATGATAATTATGTAAATATTTTTTTCAGTTTTATGTTTTTGCGACCAACGTATATTATAAACGTATATGTGTATAACCTAGAATGGAAACTAAGTCAGAAAGGAATGGGCATAAGGTGGATTGTGGACACTTGGATTTTATTTTCGTTTTCTGGTTCTGAGAAGAGATTAATTTTCCCTCAATTAATTTAAATATAAATTGTAATTTAAATTTGGTAATTTTAAGACAATCAGATCTGGACAGAGATATAAAAAATACCAGCGATACATGGATATTATTGTTTGTTTTAAATATCAAATTGTATCAATATAGCAAAGCAAAATATCAACATTTGATAATATCGATTTATCGAGCCTTTATCTAGGGTAGGGCTTAAGTGATTTCGAACGATTTTATTGCTGTTATAATATTTAATTTTCGCAAGCCCGCGAATATTGTTATTATTATTATTACCATAAATTATGATTATTTTTATTTTATGTTATCGGTAACCGCCAAGCAGAAAATATTACCAAGATGTCTTCGTATTCATCGCATGCTGCCCGGCACTTAGATCTGCGGCACCAGGAACCGTTTTTCCACCAATACAGTTGTCCTATTCTCAAGGAATGTTATAACAAAGATCAACTCATAGAACAAGTGCATACGACGTTTCCATGGGTAAGTTAATCCATAGTGCTTACCTACCACCCTCCCGAACTTACATCGTTTTGATTGAAATTAGAGAAGCTAGTAAGGGTTCTCCCTCCTTACACAAAATCCATAAATATTCTTGTCTACCTTTGACAAGTTATAAAATAAAATAATATCCGGAGTAACCATAACAACTTATTTGAAATTATTTGAAGCACTTGATGAAAGAATGAGTTCAACATATTCTATTACTGTGTAAATATGGTCCACGGTCTTAATTTTTCTTTTTATAACGGAAAAATCCCTATTACATGGGTTAAATGAGTGTCCTCGCAACGGATATAAGTTTTTAATGGTAGTAAATCTTTCAGTGGATGCCAATGCAGTGAACAATCGTAAAACGGTATGATTTTTATTTTGAGGCGAACATCCGTCTGAAAACACTTAAAAATGTTTGACAGATTTTAGAATATTTTCGTTAATATAATGTTGAATGAATGAGCATACTTCATCAAGGCTTTTAGTACCATATCGTTCATGATACACGTAAAATGTAGCCTTTTACGTTTTTAGATCATGCACACAAAACACATTTACAACCAGCTGCCGATAATAAGAAATATCTTGTACGGGGACATGAGGGAGTTGCGGATTCTGCATGTAATCAATGCAAATTCCACAGACATCATCACGTTCATGAGTTACATTTTTAATTTCCTCTAACATTTTATGAAATTTCTTTGACCTTCGAAGATGAGTAATTTTTTCATATAATTTTATTATACTATTACACTTGATTATTGGATATCATATCACAAAAACTATAAAAATCGATATTCCTAAGTATATTGTTAATCGATACGTTTGAGCAGCTCCCCTAGTCGACATAGCGGGTGTGGAAACATACTTCTCGAACTCGTGCTTGTGACAAAACGAACAACCCCGGTGCATGCCGTGTTCTATGAATCAATTATCGATGGTATAACATAATATGATGTTTCCGCGGTATTTATCACGAATTCCGATCAGCCAAAGATGTACCCGTGACGACCGTATTGTATTGCCATTACAGTAGTGTCATGAGTCATGAGTTAATGACTGTCGTACCACCATGCTGTCGTCAGCGACCCTGGGATTACTGCATACAACACGTCATTTTGTTTACATATCACTATTTCGTATACAGTGGACAGTGTTCATTTGATCGTTTTGAAAACTGCTTCGTGGTAGTTTGTTTATATTCAATAATATTTTCAAGTTTGTAAGCATGGTTCACGTTTCTTTGAAAAATGTATTTAAAAATATTTTTTTATGGCTATTACGACTATGGCCGCCGTGTACATTTATTGCTGTTTTTATAATATCCCGATGTTTTTAAATATGTTTTCAACATTTTTCTACATCATTATACATAATATAAATGCAAATCCATTATCGCAGTTTAAATTAAAAAAAGGAAAAAAAAACTACACGTTTAGGAATTTTGCATTCTCAACGGTTCAAAGTACAAATAATAATGTTGTTCTCTCTCCTAGAAAACGTTTTACGTCATTTAAAATTAGTAGGTAACGACTCCCCATTAAGCCAGTGTTTATAATACAGTGGTTCTCAACTGGAATCACATGAAATCTTCACGGAAAAAGTTAAATAAAAATAAAAAAGGTTAATTTTTTTAAATAAAATCATATTATAACCGCCACTGCCGCCGTGTAACCTACATACCTAAAAAATTAAATACAAATAATATATATATATATATATTATTTGTATTTAATCTAAATGATACATTTAAGATTATTATTTTAATGTTAGGGTTCGATTCTAGTGGCTAAAAATAGATTGAAAATAGAAAGGCGAACCACTGTCATAGTACTATGCAACAAACTAGCAATAAAATACTAATATAACTAAAATACTAAATATACTAGGTTACTACGTTTACTGCGCAAACGGTTAAAACTCGTCATTGTTTATTTTTTTCGAACCTGAAGCAATACCAGTAGTATCAACTCTACGGATACAATTAAAATTTAAAACACCTAAACGACCAAATAAATAAAACATAGTTAAATGTGTAATAAATACTTAGCGGTCCAGGCCTAAAAAATCCAACGGAACATTTAAACGTATAATATTTTTGAAACACAACCAATCGCCAACACTGATTAAACGAGTACGGCGACAAATAATATTACCGTCAGCCATCGTTTTCTTATTACCTACATTGCGTTTTCGAACCGATTCCTGATGGTGACTAATATTTCGGATTCTGCGCCTACACAACTATATCCCCGAACCGTAACTGTGTTGCGAAAACCAATAATATCTGTATGGTGACGCATAATTTCTATCTCTCGGGATACGGAACAGAATAAACTAATCGGTTCTGTGTTCGGAATTCGATACTGATTACGCGTATAATAATGATATAGTGGCAGTCCTAATTCCAACGTCGACTATGCTACTGTCGCAGTCGTTTTTTAACAGTGTTGTTAACTGTGTAGTCTGTGGTTGAGGTTGTACGAGATTGGATGTTATGGTTTGTTGTTATGTTATTATACGCAGATTATTTCCTGTAAGGCCCTCCGCACACTACGCGATATGCACGCGACGCAATTTTTGCCACGCGCGATATCCTAGCGTAGTGAATGGAGATCTAACTAACTATGCAATTTGATAACGATGTGACTGCGACAGACGACACGCGCGACCGACAGTGCTAGTCGCCTGGCTATCGTATCGCGTGAATTGCTTACGATATTACATTATTTTATTTTATTATTTAATATTTTATTTTGATTTGTATCATCAAATATATATACAATCGCGTAATGTGCGGAGGGCCAAATTCCATCAAGTACATCGAACAGTTTAATCACTGTTAAACGAGCCTTTTTTTAGGTTAAATAATTATTATACTGTTTAAGTTACATATTATGTAGTTATATAATATAACTAATAATATTAGTTATATATTATGGGACATGTATTAATTATAGACTACATCTGAGGTTTCCATATGGCATTGCCTTGTACGATCCCAATTATTGAAAATTGAAATTTTCACGGCCAAACGTAGACCATCATAATATTAAAATATGTTTAAAATGTAAAGAAAAAAAAAAAAGAGAGAGAGAAATGTTTGTGGAGACTGCGGTCATCCCTTGATCCGTATTGAGCGTTTCTTGTTACTTTTCATACAACTACTACCAAATAGTTGTACTAACTATTAATTAAGTAGTAAAGGAACTGTGTATCTTTATACAGTGACATAAATTCAATTTTATAACGGGGCGGGGGGAGTGGATTAAGTTATAAACATAGTTTTTATGTCAATATCAAACCTCTATTTTTATACCTCCGTGGACGAAAAATTAATGTTTTTAAAATTAATTTTTTTATTATATCATAATTGACAAATATTACATCTTGACACATATTAGAACATATTAAAACATATTCTCATTATTATTATTATTATTTATTTATTAATTAACACCCGTAAGGAGTAAAAGTACAGTGGTTTAATCTTATTTTATAATAATTGTTTATGATAACAAACATACAGGTAGCAAAATACAATTATTTAAATATACATAATTTTAATTTATACAAAGGATCAAAATTAATAACTTCATTACACGACTTAGGCAAGCGGAATTTGGACTATTATTAACATGATTTCGAGGAGTTGGGGGGACATGGAAACTTAATATGTGTCTAGTATTAAAAGTAGGTACTTTAAAACCAATTTATAATAAAAATTCTGAACAATCCATCATACCATTTAATATTTTATATATAAACACTATATCATTGTACTTACGATGGGTAGCTAATGGTTTAAGACCAATACGGTTAACAATATCAGAAGAACATGAAGACAATTTTATATCCAAACATATGTATGAAAAGTCTTTGTAGTTTATCAAGCTTTACAATTTGATCAGACTGTGACGGATTCAAAACCACAGACCCAAATTCTAATATAGACCTAACTAATGCTTGGTAAAGTGTAGTAAAACATTTTATTTCCTTAAATTCGGCACAATTTCTTTTCATAAAACCAAGTACTTTTAATGCTTTAGTGCAGACTGAATCTATATGTGCATTTAAATTTAAGTAATTTGAAAAAATAACGCCCAATGCTCGTACTTTATCCATTTGAATAATTTCTTCATTATTAGTACAGAACTTAAAAATTATTGGAAAATTATGGCGATGAAAAGAAATGTGAACACATTTTGATATATTAATTGAGAAGCCATTGTCTATACACCAAGCAACTAGTTGGTCCAAATCTGACTGTAAGTTTTTAGCATCAGAAATTGAAGATACAGGCAAATAGATCTTAAAAACATCAGCAAATATTGAAAACTTACAATACCTAAAAACCAGTGGCGGCTCGTGGTGATTTGACAAAGGGGTGCGATAAATTTTTTTTTTTTTTTTAATTTAATTTAATTAGAATATTAAATTCAAATTATAAATTATTTATTTATTATGTATGTAAGTATATGTCATTTAATATCATTGATCGGTAATAATTTGTATACCTTAAACAAAATGAAATATGAAATAAATACAAAATAAATATTAATAAATATTTATTATATTAAAATAATACTTTTAATTCGAGTATACCGAACGTATTTAGAACAATTATAATAAAAATATTCACCGTTTTCATACGTATCAGATGACTCTCACGTCTTCTCAAACGGTAAATGATTAAATTAATTCGATATTTTCGCCACAACCACTACATTACTTCAGACTCCGTTCCGCGGGTTGTTGTAATCGCTCATGCGTATTATACAGCCTAAGGCCGTGGTCACAGTGGCACCGACGTCGGTGAAACTCGCCCGATCATTTAATGTAATTGAAATTTATAATCGGCCGATAAAAACAAAAGAAATTGAATTTATATCCGATGGATATACGATGACTGCGTAATCGGCCGATGCTGTCGGAGGCACTGAGACCATTTGTATAATATTTACTTAAAATGATCGGGCGAGTTTCACCGACGTCGGTGCCACTGTGACCACAGCCTTAATCGTCCACAGTGTTTCGATCGATCCTTAACGATCTATGTGTGTGTGCGTGTGTCGAACAGTGCCGCGTGGACAAAGTGCACAACGTGTATGCCGCGCAGATGTACGGCCTGTACCTGTTGCGCAAGGAGGAAATGCAGTTGGTGACCGGGGACGACTGCGAAATGACGCTGTACCACGTGACCACCGAGGCTAGGGCCATAGAGTCGCTGGAGCACGGGCTGGACTGGCGACGGACCAAGCGGTGCAGGTTCGGGCGCGGCGTGTCTTTCAGCGACGACGCCGACTACGCGGACTACTTCGCGGACAACAAAAGTGGCGAAGGTAAGACCGTCGCGATTCGTTGTTGGTCGGACCGCAGACGTCCTTCTCTTCCCCGTTCCTGGATAACATTCCTGCACGGCGCCTATACGGGAGGTTGTACAACGCCAACAACATTCGCAGAGCCGTTCAGAGGGGGGGGGGGCAACGGGTACATTTTGCCCCAGGCCCCATCGTTGGAAAATTTTTAGGGGGCCCCCCATAAAGTCTGTATAATAATAAAAACGAACTGTCACCGACCAATTACGTTGTGTAAATATGTAATGCAGTACATGATTTTAAATGAGTTTGATTGGTTAAGGTCTGGAAAAATACATTTGCAAGAATTTTGTTATTCTCAGTGAGTATTTTGTTTATCATATCTTATTATTATGGTCGAAGGGCCCCCAAATTAATTTGTCCCTGGCCTCGAAAAACCTTGGGACGGCCCTGGCTGTACGCGTTATCGTCCGACAATCGTGAATCGTTTTAATCGGCGGAAAACCGTATAAGTAAAGAGTTAATACCGCGCTCGGTTATGATTGGCTACTAGCGTTGATTAAATAATGTATTTGATCTATGCTACTAGGTAATCGCTTAAACTTCGACCGGAACGTGAGAAAACCCCTTCCCCCCGTGCCTTCTAATAGATATTTCAAGAATACTACTGCCGTATAGTAGTACCGTTAGTAGTGTGTGGACGATGTATTTTTAACGCTACCGATATCGATTTGAAATAGATAACAGCCGTACCTAACAAAAAAAAAATTCAAATTAACTAATAATCTAATGCAGATGCTTTTGCCATTATTGAACCGATAATTTTTTTTTCGATTTTGCAATACATCTAAAAAAAGATATTTTAACCATCCTATGTACTGTTTACTACGCAACTGTGCATTTTTTTCGCCCAACGTTTCTGTGACAATTTTAAATAGTTCTAATAAGTCCATAGCTGTTACATTGACAACTTAGGATTGAAAAAATTAGTAAACCGATAAATGCAGTAAAATGTGCAGCGAGTTGACTGCCGTTATACAATTTATTTTTATAGTTAAAGTAAAACATAAATGATTGACAAGCTAAGGTTTTACACTGCAAAATTGTTGAACGCAAATGTTAAATAGATATTTCTTTGACATAATATAAAAGATTATGATGCGGAACTATCTGAGCATTTTTAATCTTAATTAAGGCTTACTTGCTAATCTAGGACGAATGCTCGGATGTTTTTGAAACAACTCGTATATTCTTATTAAATTAAGATGCGTTTAGTCATCAACATTTTTAATGTTTTGCCAATTTTTCGCAGTGTTTGTATAAAAACCTCTCTGCTTTCTGTTGGCCGTACAATGTTTTATTTTAAGTGAAAATTATGTATAACATTATATGCCATTTAGTTGTATGATTTCCATATTTTATTATATTTCGACTTTGTTTTTAACGATTATATTAATTATTTATAGTCAAACGTGTGATAATGGTTTGCACTGTGCTGGTGCACAAGAAATCTACAAAGATAGTGAAGCCGAATTCTGGCTTGAGCATACCGCCCGAAATGGCTGACACTACCGTAAGCCCCAACGGTCGCGTTTACGTCAAGTACAACGACTACGAGTTCTATCCCCTGCACTTTGTGTACTACCAACGGAGATTGGAAGACTTATCAATGAGCCGCTATTTCAACCAAAACCATAAGAACCATTTTAACAATGGCAAACTTTTACCCACAACAACACAACAGTACGAACAGCAAAGACAGAATGAATTGCTTAGACGGCAAGAGCAACAGAGACTGAATGAAGTGCTGAGGCGGCAAGAGCAACAGAAACAGAATGAATTACTGAGGCGGCAAGAGCAACAGAAACGGAATGAATTACTGAGGCGGCAAGAGCAGCAAAGACAGAATGAATTTCTGAGGCAGCAAAGAATGCAACAACAATACACCCATTGTCCAGTCAACAAACAAAGGCAACATACCCGAAATGAAAGAAACGAAGGGTGTCTCATACTTTAATAATAATTTATATTTTTTAAAACAGATATAATAATATTATAATTTTATTTTTTGTTTAAGTGTATATAAGTGACACTTATATTTACGAACCATCTTGTTTATATTGTATAAATAAAAAGGTTGGATCGTTAAATTAAAGGGTTAATATATTTCTGTAAATTGAAAATCATACATATAATTTTTATTTTTATTTACATTATAAAACATTTATAAGTCATGTTTGGGACTGTGTACTTTTGTCCACAGTTATAAACACCAAAAAAAAATCTCATTACTACCACCCCAGCATTATAAAATTTGGACTGACAAATACCAAATTATAAGAGATTTGATAAAAAGGATAAACTATTAAGAAAGATTATTGAATTAATAGACAAACAAATCCCTTTACTCATCTTTTTACTTTTATTGAAAAATTTAATTATAGTGTATTCAAAATAAGCTTAAAACTTAAATTAACATAAATAACATTCAAAGAAAAAACAAATAATTGTAGTACACAGTATGCACTATTTGGGCCACAATTAACATATGACATAGCAACATATGACATTTAAAATAATAAAATTAAAAATTAAATATAAGTTAACATACATAATAAATTAATTAAAATTAATCTTAAATTAAAACTTTCACTGTTCAAAATATAGAGTATATAATAATTAAACAAAAATTGTCCAATCATGTAATAATACTAAAATTAAATAATAGTAAGTTTTGATATTTAAACAATTCAAAAGTTAAGATTTAATAACATAATATATACCGTACACTTGAATGTATGAAATACAGGTAACATCAAATATGACAAGATTTATATAGTTTGGGAGAAATCATAGAATTGAATATTATATTAATCTCATAACAGCTGTATCTACACAAAAACACATACACATATCTGTGTGTATGAGTTTTTATTAACATACAAAAAAAAAAAAAAAGTTTAATTATCCGATTGAAAAATGTCTTTATACAACCTATGCTTAGCACAATTTTTATAATATATGTTTAGATTCATTAGCAAAACATTTTACACGTGAAAATATAAATGGTGGAAAACGATTGTCTGACAAAACATACTTGGTAACCATTACTTCATTACTTCTGTTTCGATAGACTATTTCATAATCTATACACTGCAATTTCCAGTTATGTTTGGATCTGTACTTTGATATTTCCAAAATCTAAAATGAAAAAATTAATGAAATTCCCAATCCATAAATGCTATGAATGAGTAATAAAATTAGTAATGGACATAATCAAATAATTTAGATGATTGAAAAGATTCTTCAAAAGGACATTCATTAAAAATAATAAATTATCTGTTTTTAATTATATTGATCAGTAGTATTAACCAGACCATGTTATATGTTGTCTTTCTTTCGGTGTTTTCATCTCGACGTAAAAATTTATTCCTGATCTGGCGACACTCCTCACCTTCACTATCTAGCGTTAAATGCAATTTATTGCCAGATAAACGGTAGAAACCAGGACACACATTGAAGGGAGCAGTTTCCTTTGTTTGTAATTTACGCACTATTTTGGCAGGTGGATAGTATGACAGTAACATTAGAACATGACCATCAGAAAAAAACCTATATAAAATTATAATAAAATATTTAGAAACTTTCAATATTTTTAACCATTATTTTTTTGTGTAAAACCCAGATAAGATTTATAAAATTATACTAGAGAAATTACAATATTATTTACTATATTGAAATACTTAAATTCTAGTTAATTTGTAAAAGTAAAGTAAGATTTATATATTTTAATAATAAAATATCAAACCATATAGAATTATTAATTTTGATTTTATTATCATTTTTCATTAAGTAAGTACGCGCATAAGTACATCAGAAAGGATGTCAAATCAGACTATCTAAACATTAAATATAGTATTTGGGAATTTCAGTTTACTACAAAAAGGAAACATATCTATGACATATCCCATTTCTGCAGTAAACAGCTTATACATATAATTAGTATTAATTAATTTAATCTAATCTAATAAAATATACATTAAGCCTTGAACAAAATACTAAGAAATTTACTATAGTTATATTACAAAAAAATATGTTTAAGTAAAGTTGCCTCATATGGAAAAAATGAACTACAATGAGCTAACAAATAATTTGCTTTAATATCTTATAATCACCTCACTGTTTCATGTCCAATAAAAACAAAATTAAAAGTTAAGAATTTATAAATGCGTTGGTTGAACATACATTTTATCTTTAAAATTCCACAATAAGCTTCTTATTTCCAATCAAAAAAACACAATGGAATATTGTCAATCAACAGAAAAAGTTAGAAGATATCAAAAACATATTAAAATTTATCCCAGACGAGTAAATTGGATTTTGGAAACCAATAAGGGAGTGACCTTCAAAATGATTTACTTGACTAAAAATATAATGACAAAAATGTTGTAGTTAAAAAAAAAAAAATTGTAAAACGTAAAAAATAATTTTATATTTATATTTGATAATAAAAAAAGTTATACTTAGTAAAAATAAATTAATGAATAAAAACAATAATTTGAAAATTTTGATAATATTTCTTCCCCTACATCAATAGGAGACTTGTCCAAAACTTATTTATTAATTAAAAAAAAACTATAAAACTTTTTTTTACAAATTAAATAAAATGTTCAAGTGATTTTATTAAAGATAGTAAAAATTTCGAAATTTTTACAATAACATTTCATAAGTTTAATTTTTCATAATTCCTGGAAAATTAAGAAAAGTTGACTTATCACCTTTCTGCAGTTAGCAATTATTATATTAAAACGCCTATTTTACCTCAAGTATCTGTAATAAACTACATTGAAGGATGGTCCATTGGAATTATCTCTAAATGATTCTTCACCTTGACGTACATATGATACTTTGCAAATGTAACAACCAATTGTCAGAACATTAGGACGTTCTATGAACATCCGCCGCCAACTACCATCAAATGGAACCAAGTCATTAGAGCTTGAAGGCCAAAATCTTAAAAACATTAAATTACCAATTAGTTATCATTCCATATATGTTTAAAGAATAACAAAAATTATACACATGAAATAACATAGCTTTTGTAGATAGAGAATTTTTTCCAGATATACTCATATCTTAAGTAGAATATTGAGTTAATATTATTGATGTTCAAAAATTATTATGGGTTTGATCTTCAGAGTATAATACTCAGAATAGAAATATTCTAAACTTACATTATGATGATGGAATGTGAAATATATAATGAAAGGTAGCACTATTTATGACATGAATATATTAAAAAGAACCGGATGGGCCTCACTCTGCTGTACAGTTGGGGGTGGAGTGCGACTCGTTCATAGGATAGGTCATTACAATGGATTTGTTAAATTTGAATTCAATGATAGGTATTATTGTATACAAAAAACAATTCTGAACGGAGATGATAAGTTAGTCTAGAAAATAATACATTGTTATTTATAAATATTGTAATAGTATATTTTATTTTGAAACAAAAAATTTAGAAAAATCGAAAATTTAAATAGTCTATAAATAAGTCAAAATACTTTGAAAACTTAATCATTCATAGAAAACGTCAATAAAAACATTTGGTGAAAATTTCAAGTGTTTGCATTATTTGGTTTTTGAGTTAGAGTAAATTCCAAAAACAGATATGATTTGTAAGTCTAGAATATTATATATTATATTATTTTTACATGTAATTTGATGTCAATATTTACTATTCAAACATTTATAAAAAAAATTGTGACTGGATTTTAATAATTTTTGAATGACAATAAAAAAACTTAAGTGAAATCTTCTATTAAATTTTCGAGTATTTTGTACCAGCCAAATGTTTTTTATCAATGATTATAAAAAAAAAAATGTAAGAAAATCGACGATTTCAAATGCTTATAAATAGCTTAAAAATCATTATATTTTTAAAAAAATATGACATAAAGCAAATGTCAATCTTAACAACTGGTAAAAATTTCAAATTTCTGAAACTTATACTTTTTAAATTATAACAAATATAAAAAATTGTTTAAGGATAAGCAGAAAACTTTTTATGAATTTTCAACTACAAAATAACATGCAAATTATCATGTTTTTAACATATTTTAAACAAATTTGAACTTTATGGACTTATAAAAAAAATTTGAGTGAAACAACCTCAGATATTTTTTAGTTACAATAAGTATAACTTATAATAAATCTAGTATTAAATTTTCAAGAGTTTTCAGACAGCCAAATAAATTTTGTAGATATTTTAAAAAAAATCGGAAATTTAAATTGTCTATAAATAAGTCAAAATACTTAACTTAACCATGTATAGAAAAAGCCAATATAAAGATTTAGTGAAAATTCCAAGTTTTTCGTTTTTGAGTTAAAGCATTTAAAAAAAATGTATTTTGTCAAAACGTGGATTTGCGTAAAATTTCCTTTCAGAAAAGTTGCTGTTTAAGAAAATCAAAGCATTTTTACTGCCAAAAAAGGTGTCGTCAGACACAAAAAAAAAAAAAAAACACACATAATTGTAAAATCAATAGATTTAATCACTCCGTACAGAATCTAAAACAAAAATAAGCATCAATAGAATAAATCAAATAAGCTAGCAAGTTCAGGTTTGAAAATTGTAAACTCTTATAGTTCCAGGCTCAATATTACAAATATTAATTTAATACATATTACTTAATACTATAAATATTTTTTTAAGTTAATAGAATAACATAACATTTTACTTGAAACAAGCTCGTCGCCACAACTCAGGATCTCTAGCACATAAATACCAACCACGACAAACAGCAGCACATTGTTCCAATGTACGTAAATCTAAATCATTAGATACAACCCATCTAAATATGTACAAAATAAGCTCAGGAGGAAGAACTGAAAAATGAGTACCCTGAAAAACAATAATATATTAAAATATGTACAATGTTTAAAGATGTTTAAAGAAGTAATAAATTGGGAGTTACACTTTGTTCATGTTCTGGAAAACATATTTGTGGTCCCATGATCCTCTGAAATCTTAGAAAGAGATCTTCTTTATTATCATATTCATCTTCGCTTTCATCACTTTGATCATCTACTTTATAATTAATAATAAAGGAAAAAATAGGTTAACACTTATTCTAAGAATAATTAAAAGAAACAATTCATTAAGTATTACGGGTATCCATAGGACGTGTAATGGCGTCTTCAAGAGCAATTTTTTTTTCAACATCTGGGTCCAATTTTAATGCTCGTTTGTAACATTGAGTAGCTTCGTAAGGGTTACGATCACGTTCACATTCAATACCTTTGCGAAACAACGCTTTTGCTTCATTCTCCTACAAATCAAATATTATAACTTATTATTGATTTGTAATAGGTGCAGATAGAGGTCTAAAAATAATTTTTAAATGGAGATTGGTACTACATATATTACATCTAAAACAGTAAGAAAAAGACCTAATTGAAATAAGTACAAACAATTTGTTGGTAAAGTACTTTAACAATATAAATTAATATGTAAAACTAGTTTCATTTTGAGCCAGTTTTATTCAGGAATATTAAAAAAAAAAAAAGCAAATTTCAAATACAAGATGACACTTTTTCATTTTAACCAAGTAGTAGGTAAGTAATAGAGATGTCATTCATGAACTAATTCAATTGAAATATACAGTAGTGAACAATTTGAACTAGTTCACATTTAGATGAACGACAACATCATTAAATCGTACATCATACACAATACATTCATGACCTGCAAACTACTAAAACATTTACTAACTACAACTGAACGAATATAAACCTTAACATTTATATTATATTTTTGAGTAAACATTATGCAATGATCAGAAATCAATAATGTTTTTGATCAAGCAATAATAATATATTTCTTCGTAAAAACCAATGCATACGTAATCTATAATTTTTTAAACATTAACTATAACAAAAAATAACTTGTTGTCATAATGACCTAATTTATCATTCGATAATTGAACTAGTGCAATTTGGTAAACAATGAACAAACAACTAGGTAGTTCACCACAGTAAACAACTAGTCCCATCACTAGTAATTAGGATATAAGAATAAAAATGAGAAAACTTGGCTTTTTCTTTCCCTCTATCAGTTGTTATATTTCTTCACGCACAACTACTGAATGGTTCGTAAGAATAATATTATTACTAGAGTCCCAGTAAATACTGCAGTTACAAGAGTGAATACAGTACCGTAGACTCCATCGCGGTGCCAGACTTGCGCGTTCAGTAACTCGAAATAGTCTTGAGCTGCTTGTTGAGAGCCTGGATAAAACTTTGACTGTGGTGGGTGATGTAAAAGTCAACGAACAGCATGAGCAGCAGCAACATGGTCAGAATGATCATCCGGCCAAGTAGACGGTCATAATGAATCACATACAGAATGAGCATAGCCGTAAGCTGACCAGCAGCACGCGGTCGGCCGGCGGCGTAGTGATTAGTGCGACTACGACAATATTTCTCGTTGCTTTAATCGAACTACCGTAACGCAGATCACATTGGGAACTGTCTTGCCGTTATAGTGCCACGAGAATTTTAGTTTTTATTTTTCAGACGGTATGCTCTTCGACAAGCTTCAGACGCTCTTGTTTTCTGAGGTTCAACGCAATTGATAAGAAACAAGTCGCGCCAGACGCTCGAACGCGACAGCAGCTGATGAACAGTCAGCTGATGGGACATCAATGCGCCGTAAACGATAATAACACCAACTTTTATAGTGCGAACAGAGATAATGGTCATCTCATATACCGCGGTATCACAACAGCGCGGGAATTATCCATGTGTTCCTAAATTCATCAACTAATTTAACGTTCAGTAATTGATTTAGGAACGCTTTTTTTTGCGTTGAAACATGTTGGTTGATATTTATAACCGAAATTAACTACAATTATTATCATTGTCTTATCAATTGCGATTAGTTGATATTTTATTAGAATTAATATCATATAAGAATATATTATTTTGATCTAGATGTTTATAATTTAAATTGTGTAAACACTAACTAGATATGAAGTTACTCTAACTGGTATATCTTAAAATCATATTAACCTAAATGTATAACCATTATTATAGTTATTATGTACATATATACATATTATAGTATTACATTTATTATAATATAGTAAGTCATCTAATATAAGATAACCAGAGGACTTGATATAACTTCGTGTGCGTGTCTAATTATTTTAATCCCGAAATGTTAGCCGCGCGTCTCCTGACGCGTACATAAGAATCACACCTTAAATATTTAAATATATATTTTATAGGTTCGTACGTTATAAAGGACACGCAGTTATTAATTATGAAGTAGAGTCACGCTCAAAGTGCGATTTTTTTTTTTTATTGCTAATTTTTTTATTTAAAAAATAATAATATATTACGTGTTGATTTTTCCTTTGGTCTTCCATATCGATAAATCTGAATGTTACAAAAGCAAATATAAAACTGACTTGTAGGCAGATAATATGGCAAAAACTGGATAAATAAAATACGAACATCGTGTGTAAGTGTATACAAACGTAGGTTGCGTTTTGATACGTTATTCCGTGAATTTTGGTCGATAACAAATATAATATTGTTCAAGTAGATTTAGAAATGTTATTTTAGTATAATACATATACTATATTATGATCATAGAGTAATAATATATGATTATGATACACTATAAATCTACAAATTGGTAAGATAAAAACAAGATACAAATACCGTAGAATTATTATTTTAGGAAAAACCAACCTGAGAGCTATTTTCTATGGCACATAATATTTCAGACAACAGTGTTCGGAACTCTGTTATAAACCGCCGTCGTTGCGTACACAACATTAACTTTGAAGGATAATTTGAAATCTAAATGACGAATGACAATTCAACGAATAGAGACACATTACATAACATCTTGAACATATTGATTTTTACACTGAGTGTATCAATTATTTCAAATTCAAATTTAAATTAATTTCATAGGTTCAAAGTATTTTGAACATGAAAACTCCCTTCTTTCTGATACGTATAATAAACATGGTATTTAAGAAAACCAATAACTTATAATTATTTGACATTAATTATTGTCTTCTTAATCGAATGCCATATTTAGAACAAAAAAAGAAAAATTCTGATCTACAAAAGTTTTAAATAAAATGTTGCGTATCGAAATTTTGGACGCTAATGGGTTAAAATATTTTAAAATACCACTTTATATAAACGCACGTACAACAACGTTATAAAGATTACGCAGTTATTAATTATTGAAGTAGAGTGAGTGGTGTATTTCAGAGTTCATCTCGGGAGGGGGCGGGGGGTGTCGATTTTAAAAGTTGACCAAAGCACTCACACAAACTTACCGGGACCGTCCGGTTGGCGGGGCGTAATGCATTTTATACTGTGCTTATGCGCTTATGTAAAGTAATAAGTTAAACTAATATCATAAACAAAAAAAACATTTTTACAAAACAAAATCTCTATTTATTTTTTAAAGTAGAAAATATATGTAAATATTTACCTGTTATCACTGTTACAATTTTTTTCAGAATTTTTATTTTTTAATGAATTATCCATTAGTTGTATAAATTATTTCCTGTTCAAAAAATTCTTGGAGGGGATCTCCAATATGCCACTGAGTAGAGTCACGCTTATAATACTATTTTTTTTTTTCTAATTTATTTTATTTAAAATATACCTAATCATGTATTATTAGGTCTGGACGATATAAAAACAAAAATAAAACTGACGTGTAGTTGGACAATATGACAACAACTGGGTACTTAAAATACGCACGTCGCGTATAAGTGAACAAAAACAAGGGTTACGTTTTGATACGTGTCATTGGCGTATTTTCATACACGAACGGCAGCCGAATGATGCACGCTTCGCGGCAAGCTTATCACATTCCGTGTGTTCCTAAATTCATCAGATTGGTCAGCCTCTGGTGTTGAATGTTCCTAATTACAGCAAATGAATAATCCGTTGAAGGGGAGGTAATCAAACCGATTGATTTACCAATAATCTGTTATCTTACTGTTGTTGTGTAAAGTATGCAATGTAAAAGTTGCTGCTGAAAAACGTTTTACCATACAACATATATCAAGAGACAAACATTACATAAAGTCACATACACACCATTTAGAGTGTAAATAAACATGAAACATTTAAGTTCGATATTTGTTAATATTTTGAATTAATAGAAAGGTATGATGTTGAATGTTAAACAATAGGTCTACGCAAAATGTGGACATTTAACTTTTAACTACCAAAAATAGGCAATTTCGTAAATTTTATCAGCATTTCAAATTCAAACACTTATTTCAAAACATTGCGACTGTAGATTTTCACAAGAGTAAGAACAATGTATGAGGAACATTCTATCAAAAATTCAAAATTGTACAGCCGACAAATTTTTTTTTGGTCGTTTTACAGAAAAAAAAAAATTGCAGAGAAACGATCACAGCGAAAGGTTCAGCGACGAAATGACCGAGTCCGACACAAGGAGGTCAGGTTATAATTATCTTGCGATAAAATAAAACGCGGAGTATTTCCGAGTATATCGGTCGGCGTTATAAATACGATGACAAACCAATAATATAGTTACCTTTATATTACCTTTAATAAAACTTATAATAATATAACCTTTATATTTATAAATGATAATATTTGAACTACACTTACAACACTAAACATTTATAAATATTTAATATCGATGTAAGTATTAAAATAAAATAACAATACTGAATACGTCCTGGGTTCAATCTGCACGGATGTAGGGAAATAAGAATTTGGTCTTCAGACACCCTTATCTAATGTTAAAAATAACCTATTAAAAAAGGTAACCAAATTGTATATTTAAGTTCATCCTCAATAGTAAAATTGGTAAATGTTTTTTAGATTCTGAACGGAGTGATGGAATCTATTGGTTTTTACAATGATGTGTGTGTTTTTTTTTATTTTATTTTTTTTTTCTTTTAGATTCTGAACGGAGTGATGGAATCTATTGGTTTTACAATGATGTGTGTCTTTTTTTTTATTTTTTTTTCAATTTTTTTTTTATTTTTCTGACGACACCTTTTTTGGCAGTAAAAATGCTTCCATTTGCTTATGTAGCAACTTTTCTGAAAGGAAAGTGAATCTAGTTGGTACTTTGGTCAAAAGTAAAAAATTTTCAATATTTTTTAAATGCGACGGGAAAAACCCTAAAAAAAATAAGGGAAAACAGGAGTTTTTACGCAAAACCAGTTTTCGACAAAATCAAATTTTTTATTTTGCTATAACTCAAAAAAAAATCGATGTAAATTCTTGAAATTTTCACCAAATGTTTAGATTAGCGTTGTCTATACACCGTTAAATTTTCAAAGTATTTTGACTTTTATTGAGCTATTTACAGACAATTAAAATTTTCAATTTTTTTAATTTTTTTTTTTTAAAATAACGATAAAATTTTTTTGGCCGGCCAGAATATCTTGAAAATTTTGTACAAGGTTTCTTATAAGTTGTTCCTTAACTGATAAAAAAAAATCTAAAATCGTAAGTCACAATTTTTTTTTATAAGTGCTCAAAGTTCCAATTTATACGAAATATGAAAAAATTGCGAAAATTTGCAAGTTATTTTGTAGATAAAAATTCATAAAATTTTTTCTGTTCATGCTTAAGGATCAAAATTTTCACACTAGGTTAAATATAAGCTACTTTAAAAAAATGTTTAAAAAAATTTCTACCGGACTTGGAGGAAAAAATTTTATGACTGTTTGAAATTTAAATATTTACGAAAATGCATAAAATAGCCATTTATTCTAAAACGATTTTAAATATTTGTTATAATTCAAAAAGTATAAGTCGCAGATTTTTTAAATTTCTACTAGCTGTTAAGATTGGTATTTCCTTTATGTCATATTTTTTTCAAAATATAATAATGATTTTTAAGCCACTTATAGGCATTTAAAATATTCGACTTTTTTACATTTTATTTTTATAATCGGTGATAAAAAAAAAATTGGCTCCTACAAAATACTTGAAAATTTAATAGAAGATTCCACAGAAGTAGTTCTTATTGTCATTCAAAAATTATTAAAATCCATAGGCACAATTTTTCTTTATAAGCGTTTGAACAGCGAATATTGACATAAAATTACATGTAAAATATAATATAATGTATAATATTCTAGACTGACAAACTATGTCGCTGTATGCAACTGCCAACCCATCCTAATTGAAAAATATATTTATCGTTTCAAAATAAAATATACTTTTTACAATATTTATAAATAACAATGTATTATATCCTAGACAAACATATTAACTCCGTTCAGAATCGTTATTCGTATACAATGATATCTATCATTGCATTCAAATTTAACAAAACCATTGTAATAATGACCTATCCTATAACCGAGGTGCACTCCACCCCCAACTTTACAGCAGAGCGAGGCCCATCCGGTTTTTTTTACAGTTATTAGCATTATATTGTATTAGTTTATATAGTTCAATAGATAAATAAATAAATGACAATGAAGAATATTTATTGATTTTATTTTAATACAAGTTTCAATATATAATGTGTTTAGGGGCTTCGGATAATTATGTTGTCCAGGGCCTCACAATACCTTGGAACGGCTCTTCACACGATTACCATCACCAGCACTTGTAAACTGAGTGTAAAATCGACATTGAATTGCTCCGAACAGATAAAAACGTTCGTTCACATAGAAGTTGATATTATATGTACGAAGTACATACAGAGCCAAAAAGTTCACTTGTGATGGATTTATTTAGTAAATGCATTTATGTATGTTTAATAACAGCTTCGTTTACGTTTTGTTAAACCGTTTGCGATGTAATAAAAGTTTTATACTTACTACGCAAAATTATATATTTTTCACTGTGCATTGGTAATTAGGTACATACAATTACATACTTACTATGCTCTTGTTTTTACAACTTTCAGTTCACATAATTATAATTTTTATCTTATTCACCTATATACAGGAACAAATCCCTAGAGAGTGTTACAGTTTATTAGTGCCGAGATATTACCTCCATATATTTAACAGTCAGCTTTGTATGAAAATCTTTAAATATCACTAGCAGTAATCGTAGGTGATAATAACAAATTGTAATTACATCGATTTCGCCTTTACTTGACTATATGTCTAAGCGTCTAAGCGGCCCATACACGATCAATATTATTGCTTAAAATTTACATAAATAAATATTTCAATTTTTTTTGCACTCACACGATCAATAATATTGTATATATTTTTCAGTTCCGGTCAAAATGTCTAGCGGAGGGAACACGATTATTGCTATTGCTATTGTTTTGTGATACAAATAGCACAATAATATTGACAATTTATCAATAAATATTAAAACGATTTTGATTGCTTCAATATATTGAACATGTCTTCAATATGATCCATACACTATCTATATAATTGTCAATATCAAATATTGATCAATAATATTGATCGTGTATGGGCTGATTTACACTAAATGTCTCAATATTTTTTAACCCATATACATATACATATAATACTATAATGATCAGTGGCGTCTGTCGACACTTTTATAAGAGGAAGTGAAAGAGGCGAACTTTAAACATATATTCAGATACTAAATAACAATCATTTGGTTAGGTTAGGGGGTTACCCCATTTGCTTCCCCCAAGGACGCCCCTGATAGTGATGTCTTCTTTTTCTTCTTTTTCTCTAATAAACCCCTTGCCTTGTCGTTGCAAATCTGGCTCGCCATTCTTCTCAGTTAAAAGTCAGTCTTTTCATGTCTATATATCGATTACAGACAGACTTGTTTTATCATTTTTTCTATATATGCCTTCCTCGATCTGCCTCTGCCTTTGTTTCCATTTATTCGTTCTTCAAATATATTTGTCATAACCGAATTATGCCTAAGTAAGTGACCAAACATTTTTCTACTTCTTTCTTTTATGGTGTTTAAAGAATTATTTTTTCCCCTACTTGATTTAATACATCTGTGTTACTTTTTCTTTCTGTCCAGATAACTTTCAATAATATTCTCCATGTCCACATTTCCATGGCTTCCAGCTTCTCCTTGTCTTGCACATCGATGGTCCATGTTTCACAGCTATATAATAATACATTCCACACATAGCATTTGACAACATTTTTTCTCATATTTTTATAAGTAATTGCCGTTTTTGTGTAAATGCTCTCTTTGCCATAGGTAGTTATTCTTTGTCTGATTTCTATTGAACATTTACCATCGCTTTGTAAATTTTATTTACTACTAGCTTGACTAAAGAAATTTCTTTTTCTTTGGTTACCACCATTGTTTTTAGATTCTGAACGGAGTGAAGAATGTATTGATTTTACAATGATGTGTGTTTTTTTTTTTTTTGTGTCTGTCGACACGATTTGGGGCTTCGATTGCCTTATGTAGCAACTTTTCTGAAAGGAAAGTGAATCTATTTGGTACTTTGGGGGGTCAAAAGTAAAAAATTTTCAATATTTTTTAAATGCGACGGGAAAAATCCTAAAAAATTTTGGGAAAAACGGGAGTTTTTACGCAAAACCAGTTTTCGACATAATCAAATTTTTTATGTTGCTATAACTCAAAAACTAATCGATGTAAATACTTGAAATTTTTAGTGATTAGTACAATTTAGCTTTTAGCAATAAGGAAAATAGTGATGTGAATATTGCAATTTAATTGACCTTGTACAATTTTACTGGTAACGTAAATTAATCGAAAAAACGGTCTTGACATATGAAAATAGTGCTATGATTAAAATGTTTTGAGTGACAATCTAATAATAATAATTAAAATAATAACGTAATATAACCGAATTTTATTGATACATCATATTTTGAAAAATCAAATTTTCTAATGTTTGTAAAACTTTTTGCAACTTTCGAGTAACATTTACTTTTATTTGCTACAAAAAAAAAAATCTTAATCTTATGAAAAATCTTTTATCCAATTTTTAAGTCTTAGATACCTATTACAATTAACGGATATATGTGAGTTATTTTGTACTTAATTTTTAAATTTTTTGCAAATAATTCTTTCGACATTTTACGGAAAAAGAAAAACTAAGAAAACATTAAATTTTATTATATCTAGTCAAAAAATAGTCAAAATCGTTTGATTATACATAGTGTACGGCAAATAAGCATTCAAGTCTCTTTGTTTATTATTTTAGTTTGTTGTGACGAAGAAATAAAATCGAAAACCGTTGTGGCGTGAATTTTGCTGTTTTAATTTCTTTTTTTTTTACTTTTGTTATTTTTTATATTTATTATAAAAACAATTTTAAACTTTATTAAACGATCCTTTTAGTGCCAAGTTGACAATATTTTCAATAAGATATTCCATGAATATGATGATCGAAGTCATGTGGTGGAAATCGTGTATTCAGATAAACAAAAAATAAAAATTTACATAAATTCACCATGGTAAAACCAATAGCTCGTTTCACTTAGAATTTAAAATATCACGCGTTGAATAGTGGATTCAATTAATGGACGTTTGGGCTTTGGCCATGTTTAAATTATTTTATCTCGTCACTGCTCGACGTAGGCAACGTACCATATCAAGAAAATAACCGGCTTTACCCAAAACCCATTTCGCTTAAAACACATTTTTTTTTCGTTTTTGCCTGGGATAAATTCAACAATTTTATCAAATTTACCATGCACATATTTGGGAACCATGATCACCTAACCTAACCAGTAAGAATACATGTGCATTTTATTATAAATATTTTAAATACGCGTAATTTTACAAGTAGAAAAAAACATGATACGATCAATGAGATCGTACTTCGGCTTAAGATTTCTTGCTTGACTAAACCACAGGAATTAATTCAAATGAAACGTTCATCGATCTATTAGAAGATGTTATAAATGTTGTAGTATTACAAACATAAACATATATATATATTTATGTACATCATAGTTTAGTACGCATTCGCTGTTATCGAAACTATTTGTAAAATCCGCAAACACAAATCGGCTCCAGACTACACATTTCGCAATATCGTTTATGAATTTATGACTACATAGAGAACTCGTTCTTCCGGAATCGACGAAGGTTAATCCTGCAAATACCTATATAAAATTATATATATATTATGTACTTAAAGTTTATGTAGTGTTATAAAAAAAGATTATATCGGTCGTTTTGTTCATTCGCTATACATGTATATATATATATATTCCCTATATATGTGTAATACACATGTATATATTCCATTTTATTATCGCCCCCATGTACAATCCTATACTGTATACCGAGTATTTTAATTTCACTTTATTTTTCAGCCATGATTGAAAGGTCATCTTATTTTCAATGTTTTTATTTCCCTCCGATCGGAGTAAAAAGTATCCTATAAATCGGTCGTCGAATAGCAAAGATCGAAATCGTGTTTTATTGGTATTTCAGGCAACGTGCGCATTACGTGTACGCCACAGTACGTGGGCGGTATATATTTATACATGTATCTAGCTAGGAATTGACGATTAAAATGATTCCATTTTTATTCTATAAAAATGAATTGTCTTTGCACTTTTTATTTGCTCTCGGTCAGTAGGATTTTTTAGAACACATAAAAAACGAACCCATTTAAAATCGAAACGACAACGGTCGTTCGTGAGTTACGGATGTATTACGATCATAAAAAATCGACCCACATAACGGCCTTTAAAATTCGTATGCGTAATTCACGGCCAGTCCGAAACGGATCAAACCGAATAGGTCCCGTTAATATTTTATATAATATAAAAATTACAAACGTAAAAACTAGAAAGCTATATGACGTAGTGCATCATATTTTATACATTCATAACCGAGGAACTGTAGTGTATGGGAACGAATTCTACAGTTTATAGATAATCATTTTTATGTAGTGGTTTTTAAGTAAAAACTTTTCGAAATATGTATAATAAATTATCAAATGCGCAGTGGCGTGACGAACATGGATAGAAAATGGGAAATTGCCCGTGACAAATAATTGAAGGGGTGGTGAATACCTCTTAGCACTAATATTTATTACACAACATTCCTGTAATTTTTTGTGTTATAAATCATTAATAGGTATAGTCTAGCCTCAGGTACCAGTTGTCCAGTTATAAGATATTTAATTATGAAAATTAAGACGTTCTATTAAATATAAATACAGAAGCATAGTCAATTTTTAAAGGGTCTAGGGTATTAAAAATACATATTTATCCCTCTTATACTATACATATGCATATTTGTGTGTTATTTATTTATCAAATATAAACGTATGATTGTATCATTTGACATTAGTTGAAAACGAGCTGTTTACGTCTGTCGATTTACTATTCAGTCGTTTTCGAATCATTTTAAACATACCGACAAAGAAAAGCACACAATACACCCATTAATTATGAATTTTAATTTTAATTTTTATTCTTCAGATGTATTCTTTAAGTATAACTCGATAACTTTTTAAGGAATATAACGTTACTAATTTTTTTTTATTATGCTTCTAACGAAAAGCACACAATAACGCGATTTAATGAACTTTTTTTTATATAATTTTTGATGTATGAAATGTGAAAGTATTGCGGAAGACGTACTTCTTAACGTACTGAAAATAAATGTATTACATTATATTTAGACTATAAAGGCACTTGTGCATACACACAAATATATGTGTATAGATTTACTGGGTGAATTCGATACAATTTTGAAATATTATCATAATCGTATGATTTTGCGGTCGTTAATAACAAACAATCCCTTCACACTGTATACATATATAAAGAATTCATTTATTATTTAAAAGTAATCGGTAGTCGTACCCATATCATACCTGTGTAAGATTCTCTAGGTAAAAGTATAAACTCGTATATATGTATACAAATGATTTACCGAAATTTAAAAAATATCATCTTTAGCGTTAGACATGAGAGTATTTCAGTTTTTTTTTCACCTAAAATAATTTTGTGATCTGTTTCGACGATGTGTTATGATTTGAAACCGTATCGTATTCATAGTGTACCAGTTATAGCTACCGTATATTAACATATTACTGTGAAGTTGTGATTTATACGGGTACTTGGGTCTCTAGTAATATTACGCCTTGAGCAGAATCAATGTAAACGACGGCTAAACAAAATTTGTATAAATAGATTTAATATTATTTGCAAAATGTTTTATTTTAAAAATAATATTGCAATCCGTACCATGTGTGCAATGTACGTAAATAGGATTAAAATGATAATATTAATAATATTCATATTTATTTCAACAAATATATGATAAATAAGATGATTCAACAAATATAAGGAATAATGTCCAATGTTGTAACCCTATGCGTGGAAAATATATGAAAATATACGAATAATTTGACAATTATATATTTTAATATGTCACTGCACCTCAACGAATTCAGATAGTGGACTGGTGTGCTTGGAAAAATTTTACAGAAAAATGAAAACTAAAGTATTTTAACGAACTCGGATAGTTTACTCTTTAGTATTTAGTATTTTGTTTTGCTCATTGGTTAATATTTTTGGTCTTAGATAATTTTCAATTATAAGTCGCTAAGATCCACTTTGTTTTCTGTATACTATTGTTAATTATTATTATGTTCCACTAGTCGGAGAATCTTACGTAGGATTAACTCATAATTAGATGGTAGAGTTATCACTGACCTTAGTGATTCTTAATGAAAGGTATACAATTTACTCGAGGATAAGAAAATCTATTTGCTCTTAGACATTTGCAATTAAATGGATAGCAGTATGGAGATTATACTTTTATTTAACGTTGTGAAAAACTAGGCAACGTCATGTTTTGCATTATTTAATCATGCAGAATTAACATAAAATCCGTGGATGAGAATTTATGATTTTCCCATTGCACTTCGGTCTACGAACAAATGGCATTTACGACAACGCGTTCACTCTGATTCTTTATAACTAACATTTGACTTATATAAATGAATAGAATAACGGTGTTAAAGCGTTTTTTGACGTTAGTCTTATTTGTATACTTTTAGACTTTTAGATTTTAGCATGGGGGCAAATAGCCAAAAGCAAAATACAATTTTTACGTTTTACTTTAATTTGATAATTGAAGTACGGGAGTAATGTCTTTTTTAAAATCAAAGTATGGGGGCGATTGCCCACGTTGCCCTCGTGAAGCCGGTGCCCATGTGTACACGACAGACTATACATTCACCCATTCCCATATCTGTGTGCGCGCAGGTGTTTGTAGGTTTGTAGGTGGTGTAGACGTACGCGTGTAGAGAGAAGTGGTTATTTTCATGGAAAACATTCGTTTTAATTAAAATTACAGTTTTGTTATATGCATAACTACGAGCATGGCAAACAATAAAGAGTCTCGTTTTAGTAGAAAGTTATATGATGTACGATGAATTAAAGACTTTAGTGTACCGACATTTGTACATACGTATAGCGTAAATTCTGTATTATAATAAATCTTTTCGAAAGAAGTTTTTGCACCCAAGACCAATAAAAATATGGATTGCGCGTTGTATGAACCTCATTATGAAAAACTAAATGTCAACATGTAGTGAAAGATATGAACGGATAGATTACATTTTGGGGCCATCATGAAAAAGTAAATTTAATTGCACAATTTTTGAAAAATAAAAAAGACATTTTAAATTTAAAATTCGTCAGATTGTAACACTTTTATGGGTTAATGAACCATTCTTCTCAAAATGTTATTATTGCTCATCAGGTGACATCAATGCGTACATTATAATCACAGAACAATTTTCTGCGATATTTATATGTTATAATCGAACTCAAAAAATTATAAATATTAAGTAAATTGTTATTTTATTGCTATTATCTCGTGTATTGGACCTCATTGAGAAATTTGTAATCCGACTGTACTTCGGATTTTTCGGTTCGAAGTATTTCGATTGCGATATTAACGATGCTAAACCAATGGCGTCATTTAAGGGGGGAAAAGGTGGACATTTGCCCCTGTCTGATTTTAAAAGCAGCCCGAGAGGCCGGTTCCAGGTTGTTGAGTTGTAATCATTACTATATTTTGTTAACACAAAAACATGCCTATTATTATAATTTTTTCAGAAAATATCATACCGTGTATCTACTAAGAAATTTTTGTCACATATCCTTTAATAAACTAACAATAATATTATGTTTTAATCAATAACAATTTTAACAATAGTTTACAGAGTTTTAATTGGTATAAGTATATAATTAATTTTATAAAATATCTACTTCCTCATATTTGTAATTGATGTAGTAACCTAATAAAAAAAGCATTAAGATGATTGGAAGCGGTGACTTTCTATCTTTGTTTAACACATGCGTAACAGGATTATAGACGTATTTTATTTCCAACGTACCGAGATTGATATAATGAAGTGATAAGAATTATGAAAACAGATATGAATTGGTCGTTAAATTTACTTTAGATCGAATTCCTCACAATTTTGATTTTATCCCTTCAAAATTCTAAAAACTATATATTAAAAAAGATTAATTGAAAAATTGACATATTTTAATGTTTGGAGAAGTTTAAATGAAAAAATCAAAAATGTGGAAAAGTCGATCTCAAGAAGACTTGACGACAAATTCATTTCTGTTTTCATATTTCTTATGGCTTCACTAGATTAATTGGTACGTTGAAAATAAAATACCTCTATAACCTTATGTTAAGCGTGTGTTAGACGAAGATAGAAAATCGTCGCTTTCAATACCCTTAAAAATAAAAGAAAAAAATATTTAAATTATAAAGTGAAGTGGGTATGGTAATTTGATAAATTGTAAGTAAATATTTTCTTACGAGCAAAGCGATGGGGGTTTTTTTTTTTACTCATTTGGTACGGTCAAAACCTTTACCCCCCTATATTGAAAACTGAAATTATGCCTCTGTACTAAACACTTTATAGTTTTCAAATCTCATTTCAAGTGTTTGGACATTATTGTGTAGGTAACAGTAGTTGTAATTCTAAAACAGAATAATATAATTGAAACAAAAAATATAATACAATCTGTAGGAGATAATCTTTATTGATATAGACGAATTAAAAATGTGTATTTTAATGATTGGTCCGGTTTAAGAATATGCAACCACAAAAGAATTGTATAATGATCGATTCAAATTGATTGATTTAAAGCAGGCGCGGATCCAAGGGGGGGAGGTTAAGGGGCTTTATCCCCCCTTTGGACATGTTATACATTATATAAGTATGTTGTAAATACTTAAAAGATATATTTTTATATTTAAACATTTAATATGTAAGTATAATATATGTATTTTCTAAAATTATATATTTTGTCTTTTTGTAAATACAAATTAGCCCCCCCCCCATTTCATACTTCTAGATCCGCCCCTGATTTAAAGTGAATAACTTTTACAAATTTTATAAAACTGTTTTTAGTTCTTAACCAAATATAGAAATTAATATTTTTTAAGGTTATAATTGTGGCTAAATTGTAATTATAATATTATACAGACCAAAAAAATGGTTTTTTGCGGGTCACTTAAAAAAAAAAAAAAAACACAATGGTGGTAAATTTCACTTAACCTCTTCCCTTCCATAAATTACATTATAATTATAATTTATTTTTACTTACAACTGTACTCGGTGGTGTACCAATATTTTAATTCACAAATTTAACACTTCCGAAGCCTATAGTGTTCTTGAACGACTTCTGAACCTGTGTTTATTACGCGCATGTTTTCGCAACTAAAATATGAGAACAGGAACAAAATATTATACTTTTTTTTTTTATTTTAATAAATCCTCACATTACAGCATTTACTGTAAAAATAAATATTTTTCAAATGGTACAATGGCATTCGATAACGAAATCGTTATAGCATGGAAGTTCGATGATGAATGTAAATTATAATAAAAATCGTTGTTCTATCAAAGTTTGAAATTAAGTAAATTTCTCTTCACTAATGTATTTATAAATGCGGTCAGTATATTGAACGTTATTTTATATAAATATAAGGCGAATTCAAATTAAATTTTGATTTAACGTATAATTAAATTATATTGTTATCAAATTCTATTTCCATTTATATACATTCTGATAGTGACGGTGGTGGAACTTAGTAGTATATGAAAAGTATTGAGTCCATTGTGTTTATTTAAAAAAAAAAAATATCCTATAATAACCAATAATAATATATAAGTATTATATTATCACTAATATATACCTATATATGAGTAATTAGAAAATCGTTATTCGAAGTTTTTAAATTAACTTTTGCTTGTCTCTCAGTAATACACCGTTAATCGAATTCATTTTTTGCAAACAGCTTTAGCAGGCATATACATAACTTCGTTTTTTTCGATGGATTAATATATTAATGCAAATTGAGACCGATGTACATGTAAAACCGTTCGAAACGGATAAAAGGCGAAGGAGGATGTAACGAGCCGGCCTGCGAGAGGATAGACGCAATACACCGTAGACGAATACATACTTAAACGGTTCACGGCTCTGATGTAGTGATGTTAGAAGGTGTTTAAATAACATAACACTAAAGTTTAATATTAAACAATAAATATAATAATGAATAAAATATATAATTAATACAAATAGTATTAATAAAATAGTAATTAGATATTTGAGGACATAGTTCATAATATGATATTATGCCCGAGAATAGTAAAAATTAACTCTCAGAGTTGATGGCGATGTAATATGCGAGGGCTTCACGACCAGATGAGCGTCGAGGCAATAAGTTAAAACTATTTTGAAAACATGGGTAAATGGACACCATATTTATAGGCAGCCATTTAGGATAAGGATAAGGTCGGTAGGGATTCTGACGGATATGGAAGAGTGTCATTATATGTGGACAAGGAAAATTTGCTTCTGCATTATCGAAATAGGCCCTCTTTTGTAGGAATTACATACCAATGTGAATAAGTATTGATATTGGTTTCCTGAAAACCTGATAACCTGATAATAATATTACCGAATATCCACTCCATACGGGTTAATACAAGGTGCATAAAAGGTATAAAAGGTCGATCCAATTGACGACGGTTCTATATTTTGTATTGTAAGCAAATAGGTTAAAATTACCACATTAGAATTGGACAAAAATAATGCAGATGGGAGAAACAATATTTTTTTGATGGAAAAATACTAAAACAAAAAGACCATCATCTCTGTCGAGTAAAAAGTATTACAGAAATTTATCACAGAATACATTAACGCGTGAGTAGGACTCAGAATAAACATATATATACGGGCGTACATTATTATTATAACAGTGGTAAACGGTTTTTCGGCGGCAATGGATTATCGTAGCGCATATAGTCGTAGTCAGCAGTGGATGCACATAAAACATGCCGCGAGCACATTCATTTCTTCAGTTAGGTTTTCGCCGGCTCGACAAGATAATACACACGCGCACAAACACACACACACACACACACATACATATTTATATATATATCTCACAGTTGGTCCTTATCACGGCGACGGAAAAAACCTTCACCGGATTATTTAATCCGCAGTGAAAATGTCGCCCTATATAATAGTATACGTATAAACTGCGCTCCGGCGGCGAGTACATAAATCATTTTGGAATTAACAGAAACAAACGAAAATACAATCCCGCGGATTACAGCAGTGGCAGCAGCAACAGAAGCCGTGGTCCTCTACCCTATTACCTCTCTCGTGACAAACGTCGTATACATTATAATTTATAATATATAACCGGCAGTAGGCCCACATCGCTACCGAGTGCTTCTCGGTCTTGAATGCCGGCGACAATGAACGACTGTGGCGACATCAGCGGTCATGTATATTACGCGTATAATGGTATAAAATATATATATATATATATATATTTATGTGTGTGTGTGTGTGTGTGGTAATATAATGGTGATAATAACATCAATGACAAATATTCTCTCCACGCCGTCTACTTTGATCCTTGGTCATCAGAACGCGATTCTGAAATGCGCCATGTCCGTCATCACTGTGACTGTTTATTTAATTTCCAGCGCGAGTTTGTTGCCTTAGACCGCTCGTGGTCCAGCCGAAACAATGCCTTCATTGGTAATTTCTCCACCGGACGCATTGAAAACGCGCGTCTTTTCCGCGGTATAAAACGCCGTCCGTCACCACTGCCTTCGTCCTTGCAAACCCTCTGCGAAACCCATCGACTACTCTTGCTGTATACATAATATACGGTCGAGATACAAAATACCACTCGGGTTCCAAGTATATTTTTTTTTTATAGGACGGACTATAATGGTCGGTGGACTCAAAATTATTCTTATCATACATCAGGTATTCATCAACAATTATTTGGAAAAGTATTGAGAAATCTAAAAATATTACCTTCTGATTTGTTTCACTGAATTGATAGTATTTTCGGTATTATGGGTACACGTACATTACGATTTAGACTTTCGACCGTCGAGACGTTGCGTGATATATATTAATTATGATACCTCGGTGTTCGGAAAATGTTCGAAGAGGACGGACGATAGATTTCGAATTGAGGTTTCGCTCCCGACGTAATAATAGTTATAATTGGAAATTAAAGTGATACACGCGACTCGAGTGGGACCACTTCAACAGGTGCCTCCTAAAGTACTTGAACATAATGGCGAATTGTTGCATTTGAAATGCGTACGTATGTAGTTTGCTAAAGAAGTCGTTTTCTATGATTGTTCGTAATTATAGCATACGTAAATTTAAACAGTACATACTAATAAAATGAAAAAAAAATGTTCAAGAATAACGTATGTATAAAAAATATGTTTAACAAAATATCAATATCATTACATGGGAAATTATTAGCCCCACCGGGAAATCGGGATTTTCTCGGTAAGTCTTCATTTACATTTAAATTCAAAGGCCTCAATCCTGAAATATTAAAAGAATAATTGTTATTTCACAATACTATATTACTATATATATATATATATATATATATATATATGGCACATACAAATTGAGTGAATTTCTTCAAGATTGGAGTTATATGCTGTTATCTGGAGTTATGTATAGATTTTGTCTTGAATATAATAATTTCAAACCAGTTGTAACACTTCCAAAAAATGTTCTTATTGGTGTGTATAACAAGATTTCCAAATATTGTCCAGAATATATGAAGACTTCCAAAATAAATAGATTCAATATCCAAATGAAAAAAAATTTAAAAAAAGAACCGGATGGGCCTCGCTCTGCTGTACAGTTGGGGGTGGAGTGCACCTCGTTTATAGGATAGGTCATTATTACAATGAATTTGTTAAATTTGAATGCAATGATAGATATCATTGTATACGAATAACGATTCTGAACGGAGTAAATATGTTTGTCTAGGATATAATACATTGTTATTTATAAATATTGTAAAAAGTATATATTATTTTGAAACGATAAATATATTTTTCAATAAGGATGGGTTGGCAGTTGCATACAGCAACATAGTTTGTCAGTCTAGAATATTATACATTATATTATATTTTACATGTAATTTATATCATTATTCGCTGTTCAAACGCTTATAAAAAAAAATTGTGCCTATGGATTTTAATAATTTTTGAATGACAATAAGAACTACTTCTTTGGAATCTTTTATTAAATTTTCAAGTATTTTGTACGAGCTAAATTTTTTTTATCACCGATTATAATAAAAAATGTAAAAAATCGAATATTTTAAATGCCTATAAGTGGCTTAAAAATCAATATAATATTTTGAAAAAAATATGGCATAAAGGAAATGCCAATCTTAACAGCTGGTAAAAATTTCAAACATCTGCGACTTATACTTTTTGAATTATAACAAATATTTAAAATCGTTATTTTATGCAATTTCGTAAATATTTGAATTTCAAACAGTCATAACATTTTTTCCTCCAAGTCTGGTAGAAATTTTTTTAAAGATTTTTTAAGAATAGCTTATAGATAACCTAGTATTACAATTTTGAACCTTAAGTATGAACAGAAAAAATTTTATGAATTTTTATCTACAAAATAACTTGCAAATTATCGTGATTTTTACACATTTTATACAAATTTGAGCATTAAGGGCTATAACCGTTAAAAAATTTGAGTAAACCGATCACCGATATTTTTTAGTCACGATAAGTTTAACTTATTATAAATCTTATATTAAATTCTCAAGAGTTTTCGGTCTGCCAATTAAATTTGATAGATGTTTAAAAACAAAAATCTTACAAAAATCGAAAATTTAAATTGTCTATAAATAAGTCAAAATATGTCAAAATAATTTGAAAACTTAACCATGTATAGAAAACGTCAACATAAAGATTTGGTGAAAATGTCAAGTTGTTGCGATTTTTGGTTTTTGAGTTAGAGTATTTTATAAAAATGTAATTTGTAAAAACGTGATTTTGCGTAAAATTTCCCGTTTTTTCGTAATTTTTTTATCGTTTTTTTCGATACTAGCTAAAGTACCATCTAAATTCACTTTCCTGTGAATTTTTACTACCAAAAAAGGTGTCGTCATACACAAAAAAAAAAAAATAAAGAATAAAAAAAAAAACACACATCATTGTAAAACCAATAGATTCCATCACTCCGTTCAAAATCAAAACATCGATTGTGTAGGTATATAATGATCTAAAAGACTATGATAACAATATTGTCCGTAGGTAATAACAAAAATTATTAATATTTCTAAATTTTATAATGAATTTAATATTCATAATATGTTTTTAATTTAATTTTCTTAGAATGTTCTAGTAATAATGCAGGTTTAGTATTATGCATCCCAATCGTAATATAAAATATTCTGTACTTAATTTTTTTTATGTGCTGGTAAAGTACGACATACATATGATTGCATACCTCAGTGTTTTCATTGTTAAAAACAGTGGCGTAAACTGGCCTTAATTTCTGGTGGTGTAGAAAATATTTTCATTAAAAATTCCCGCCCAATAAACATTTTTTTTTTTGTAAAACTAATAAATAAGAATTATTTTAACAGTAAAACCTTTATTATTTGTAATTATATGACATTAAAAAAATTTTTATTTTAAACTGAGTCGACGTCCTCTTTCAAGACATGTTGCATCAAACTCATCAATTACTTGGTCGAAATCAATGCAATAATTTTTTTCAATTTGTAAATTAGCTAAACTACTTAAACGCTCTTGCCCCATCGTCGTTCTAAGATATGTTTTCAGCCTCTTTAGACAAGAAAATGAACGTACGCAACTTGCTGTGTTAGTTGGTATGTTTAAAAATATTTTTAAAGACTCTGTTATTAATGGAAAACCTTTTAGAATATCATTTTGCCTTATATAATCAATTTTTGCTTCCAATTTTTCAGATACTGAAGTATTGTCATATTTTTGGTTAAACATTCTATTAAAAATTTCCAACTCTGTCTTCAAGTCATGTGTACTCGTATTGAAGTTATGTGTGTCACTAACTAATTTTAATAGATCTTCAGTTGGTTCTTCTGACATAAATATTTTACTTAATCCACTTATAATATCCATTTGATTTTCTTTAAGTGATGGGATTGGATGTGGATGGGACAAGATAATAGGTTTTTATATTGATAATATGGATACGAGAATTTGTTTTTGTACGATATCTCATGAAATAACCGCGAAATAATACGATATTATGAAATATAGGTATAAAATTTCAATGATTTTCTGATGGTGCAAAAACATACCTTTGCACCACCACATCTATAATGTGGTGGTGCAAGTGCCACATTTGCACCACCTAATTTACGCCACTGGTTAAAAACTTATTATAACACTATCTGTTGCACAAATATGCCAATGAATGTAGAAAAAGATTTACTGAATACAATTCATTCAAATTATATTATTAAAAAATGAACTGTTAGAAGTAGTACTTAACCGTTAAAATTTTAATACTTGATTGTTTAATATAAATTATACAAATTATTAATATATTTTTATTATATATTTATTTTAAAATATAGCGAGTAAAGTGATAATTTATATATATAAGCAAGAGCTAATTATGGGGTAGGGGCTACTGACCTATTACAATATTATACCAAAGGTACATTTTAAATAATTAACCTTTACCTCTCCACCCATATTTTTTTATATGTTTTAATTTAGAGATAAAAGATTCTTCTTCTTCTTCTGCCTCGCCTTCCTCCCAACTATTTGGGGTCGGCCACCCTTGTCCTACACCTCCACTTCACTCGGTCAATCACATCTCCTCTGCACACACCGACAGCCCACATGTCACAGTCTCCAACCATCTCTTTTTTGGTCTTCCTCTTTCTCTTTTCCCTTCAACGTCCATCTTCATAACCACTCTTACTGCATTCGTTTCCTCTCGCCTCATCACATGCCCAAACCATCTCAGCCTATTTTCTCTCATCTTGTCCACAATTGGCGCTACACCAACACTACCTTTCACGTATTCGTTCCTTATTCTATCTTCTCTTGTCACTCCACTCAACCATCTAAGCATTCTCATTTCCGCGACACATACCACAGAATATAACAATCAGAATGGACACTGATAAAATTTTATACAGGCAGCATAGGACGAAATCTTGAAATAGTCACATCAGGTAAACAGTAGTGCCAGTTCATAAAAAAAAAATACGGTACAGTTAAAAATGTGCCATAAAATATAGCTTTAAAACAAAAGCTATGTTATAAACCGGCATTTATCAATTTTTTTTCCGAACCAACATGGCAACATATATAATCATTAATTTTTTTTGTACATCAACCGTGTAAAAATGTTATGTAGATGTTATCAAATGTTTGTCGCTCCCCACAATCTAATTTTTAACACAAGTACAAACGAAAAAACTTTTTTTCCATATACATGGCACCACTGTTTACCTACAGTGACTGATTCTCTATTATCGGTTCGCCGCCCAAAAGTGTCCTACCCCTGCTCATACTTTGTTCTATTCTCCTGTTAACCGCCCAACACTCTGAACGATACAGCATAGTTGGTCTCGCTACACTTTTATAAAATTTACCTTTCAGCCTCATTGGAATTCTCTTATCGCGTAACACGCCCGATGCTTCTCTCCATTTCATCTACCCGCACTTAATCCTATGTTTTACATCCATGTCAAAGCCCCCGTCCTTTTGAACAAAAGATCTTAAATATTTAAAGCTCTCAACTTCACCTATCACATCACCATCTATTGTCATTGGTCTCCTCATTCCTTCAACTACTTGGTTTCTTTGTCCTAGGGCTCCGCGGAACACAGTTTGAAAACCGCTGCCTCAGAACAAATAAAATTGTAATAGTATAACCAGGGCCACAGAGAGAAAAGTTTAGGCTCGGGAGGAAAATGCTTAAAGGACCCTATTAGTGGTGGTTCCAGGAACCACGGTCACGTTCTCTCCTCCTTCTCCCTCCCAAGACTACTTAATATACTTAATTAATAGACTACTGATTCATCTTCGAAAAAGTTGTTCGATGAAATATCATTAACAGACTTTTGATGCAGAATCAGTATTCAAAACGAATATCAATCTTTGACTAAAAAAGCTTTTTTTAAACCTAACCTACATTTTCTAACAAATATCTTTGTGAAAGCGGATTTTTTCATATACGTCAACAAAAACAAAATACCACGATAAATTAGAGGCTGAAGCAGACATGCGCATTCAAATTCTTCCAAATATTGAAATACCGGTAAATGAAAAAAAGTAATATCATTCCTCTCATTAGGTACAACTTTTAAATTACTAAATACATTTTATATAATATTTTTTAAATTAAACCAAAAAGTTTGTTTTATACGACATTGTGCACACTTATTGTAAAGAAAAAATTAAAAAGGAATCTATTGATCCATAATTATTAGTTGTAAAGTTGGTATTTCTGGGTTTTGGGACTCCGTGAATTTTTTTTAGCATCTCAAGGGCTCCGCGAACAATTAAGTTTGAAAACCGCTGTTTTAAGGGATATGAGTCCGTTTGGGGAAGTGGGTTGAGTCCCCACTCTAGTTGCACTAATGATATGGGTCTTTGTGTTACTTGTGACCCTAGTAAATATATCATCAAAAATAAGTACCTACCCGCTCATGAATCATAACATTAAATAAATTAAAATTTAATAATGGCTCGGATAACAAATGAAAATTACTATAAAAATAAATACTCAATTAAATCGTTAAATAAACCAATGACGATTGTAAATTTCCATCTAAACAATATTCATGTCGTTTTTCTTCTATAATTTTTGTCATATATACTTACAAGATTTCCAATTCTGTATACTTTTATGCGCACAGTTTTAATGCTGGCGCAATCCATTACGTGGTTGAGTACGACTTTTTTTTTATAGAGAACTGTACTTATTTTATAGGCATAAATCTTAACTCCTTTATTTGCTTATTCCTCTCCGCCTTTTTCAAGTGTTATCGTATAATATATTCTAACCACTTGAATTGCAAAGAAGTGTATCCATTCCACCATTTTTATATTATATACATGTACACTGTAATTGCATGAATAGTAAACATCATTGTGGAATAATTCAGATCGAAAATTGTAAGCGGAACTAGAAATTTAATTATGTTATCGCTAGATTCCACAAAAAAAAAGGCCGTGCGATCACAGTAACAGATACCAGTCTTTTGCATCTCTAGGACACTACGACGTCTCCAAGTTGTAGTTTACATTTTAAGTGATTAAAAACTGTCATTCATATTCGAAATGTACATATTTCGACTTTGATCTGACATTGTAAATTTGTACAAGTTTCACTCATCATCTCAACTTGAAAAAAGTCCGGCAATTGTTATCGAATCATTCAGACCCATTACCATATCGTAGTTTGCGATACGAATATTGTGGCTTAGTGGTTGATAAGCACTTACGAACGTAAAAGGACAATTATTTATATTTCTCAAAGTTATTACGGCTTCCAAATACTGTAGTCCGATCATAGATGTTTGTTACTAATAATGTTGTTACCAGTAAAGCAACAGCCACCCATGACACGGAATCGTGTGATTCAATCTTCCCGTTTAATTAGCATTCAGGGAATTTAATTTTGTATGTTCATGAAAAATAAGTTTCATTCATGCATCCGATGTACATGTTGTGATGATTGAGAATCACCGATATAGTATTTAATGGTTGTTTGGTCCGTTGAAATTCCAATTTAATAATAGTGTTATGAAGAGTCATTAGTGTTTTAGTATTAACTATTTATGATGATTGGCAGATTTTCCATTGCTTGTTACGTGAGTTACAAATTTGTGTTATCTATCAGTTTTAATTTATTAGTGGTAAAAGTATTTTCAAGAAATCATTAACGTTACCTGGATTATTGATTGATTCACTATTATTATTATTACTGCTATTATTATACGCTAAGACGTATTTATAAATAGACGTATTTTAAAGCTTTCTAGTGTTTTCTTTATTCGTATGTACATTTTGGATATTTGGTGTTGGGTATTCTATTTTTATAACTCTTGTAATGGGTGTGATTAGTGTTAGTTTTATTTTTATTTTTTTATAATTACAATTTATTTTAAAAACTATCTAAATTTTTCTAATTTAAGAAAATATGCCTGTTAATAAACAAGAAGCGATGACGGATCTTTAAAAGTTACATTTAAACAGCTCTTCAGCCGATATTGTGTGATTGATGATACTTTTGTTAAAATTTGACGTTTATATAATTTTGAGTGATCCAATAATGTCAAAAATTAAACAACATTTTATTACATACATTTATAATATTATGTACTATTTATACGATTATTGTTTATTAATTATTTCACTATAGACAGATTGATATTAAACTAAATGGATGTAACGAGTAAGGTATCAATTGTATGAATTTGATACTAACATTTTTCGCAATGTTTCGTAATTTATTTCAAACTAGCTGAACCACCCTTGCATTTTGTAGCCCGTTAAAAATCTTACCTCTTATATGTCTCAAACTGTGTGTTAATTTCGTTAATAATTTATTTCGCACTAATTATTATTGTTAAAATAAATAAATTATTAAAATTTCCATTGTAAATATCAAAATGTCTGCTTGAGCACCTCCCAGGGCTACTATCACTTTTTAACTTTAGCCTATCTTCTGCCAGTAGGCAGGTCTAATATATGTTTGTATCAAATTATATATAATACTATGTTGTTGATTTAGATTCCATCGATTCTGTTCAACTCCATTCCACGCTTTGCGTTGCTCGTCAGTTTGACTTGCTTTTTTATATTTTTGACTCGCAGAATTGCGAGTTCTGCGACTTAAGTTTATACGTTTAATTGCTAGCTTTATAATAATTTCTAACTTGATTTTATAATAAATTCTGTTTTTTGTCCTTGACATTTAGCAAGTAAAGATTAAAAAAACCAAAATTTTGTATATTCAATATTATATAATTTCTTACGAAAGAAATATACCTAATCAATCAAAAGGTAACTTGTCATCATTTGTTTATGTATTTACGTATATTGTGATATGTGTGAACATCGTTGTTATTAATATTGATTGAAAAGGGAGAGTCGATTCATTAACAATTGTTATTAAAGATATTAAATGGAAAAACTTTAATAAAGAATATTTATAATACAAAATCAACAATTTACATTAGCTATTGTTGATTAATAATATCATAGTATAAATGTTGAAAATCTAAAATTGAAATACCACTCACATGCGGTAGGAAATGGAAAGTTTTGCAGAACTTCAAAATTATAATGATATCGCTTATTTGTCTTAACAACGATATAACGCAAAATCTTAATTTAAAAGTTATTTGCAAATTATCATAGTAGGTATTGGAGTTTTCTCTATACTAGTAGAATGATGTACGTGAATATACAGAATTAGACTCCAGAAGACAGCTGTTACATTGCGTTATCATTAGTTAGCCACATGGTTTATTGAAAATTAAATTTTCAAATTAGTTTTTTTTTATGTTATTTGTGTTATGTTGTTGTAGCATACAAGCGATAATTAGTCAATACTTATTTGTAAATTAAACAACGTTGACTTTCTAATACGAAAGTACATATTTTTTGATATAAATTTGTAATAATATACACACACATACAAATAATCTAATAATAATATTAAATCAGTAATTTTTCATTTAATTTTGATTTTACTAATCAGTAATTTTTCATTAGTAAATAATTCGGACCATTGATTTTATTTAATAGATAACTAACGTATCTATAATGAAATATCCGATTTTAAAGAATATATATCAAACCGGAAGGTTAGTTTTGGGAAACGTCACACTATCGTTCTATATCGTTAAGTTCAAGGTATAACAATTGAAACGTTACATCGAAATAAGATCCGACTAAGGAACAAATTCAATTTAGGAGAATGTCATTACGTGGATCCTTTTAAATAATAAAAAAGTTTATAACTATCTACGAACTTCTGATACATTTTAATTGATTTAATTGATATGTTACTAATGAACTTCGGTAGAAAAAGTTTAAACTAAAGTTTATTGCACTTAACTGAAATCAAACAATTTTATTGAATAAAATATTGTGAATTCACTTACTATATACAGGTTGTATAATACAAAAAATAATTTTTTGGGTATTTGTATATCAGTAAGAAAATTGTGAAATTAAATATAAAATACATAGTAAAATGAAGCACGCAATGTGAACAAACTAAATGTTATATTATATTGTCATTTCACAGATGTATAATAGTGAATACCAATAAAAATGATTTAGCGATTGCATAGTCGAGGGCGATCATTGTCGAGAATAATGATATTATATATTGGTATCGAACTGTAGTGGTTGCCGCCCGGACGAATATCCTTAGGTACTCTTGTGTATGGCATGAGAATTTAAATTAATTGTACAAAACTTAGTGAAATGTGTCTGCACTGTGTGACTTGGACGTGGCGAACATTTACTATTGCTGATCTGGGGAGTATTACAGAGGTCGTATTATGGTGCAGTTTGGTCATATCTATAATGTTTTTCAATACATCAACCGAAATAACGAATGCTTTTAGTAAAAATGTTTCCCGACAAGGGCATATTTTAGGGAGGAATGGGACTCATGCCCCCCTCAATCACCGTATATTCGTATTTTATACTTTTTTATTATTGAGATTATTAATCTCTTTAGATTCTCTCATTTTTCACGCACGTGCACACGGTAGTAAATCATGATATAATATCATTGATATTTGATACCACTAATTTATAATATTATTATATCTCCCCCAATTTATCCATAAACTCCCTATATTCATCTTGGGTACTATCCTCACAGTGCATTTAAATGTATGACACCCCCACCCATTGAAATTTCCTGGGCACTCCACTGTACTCGTATTTAATTGTTTTTTAAGGGTATTTGTATGATTACTTATTTAGTGTATATTTATATCCTCTCCATTATTTATTTCTAAAGACACCCCTGTTTCTCGATACAGAAGAGTTACAAATGCAGTACGATGTCGAGCAGGTAATAACAACGTAAGAAATATACGTACATAGACGTGTACTATTTAGCGGTTGTGGAATTGTGATTTTCTCGTTCTTCGACATGGAAAATTTGTTTTTTCGAATGGTTATTTTAATATAAGCAGTGAAACATTCCCACAATACAAATTAAAGTATGATATAATTTGTATTAACTGTATATTTAGTGCATATAATAAACTAGTGTAGAAATATCCGAAGAAAAATAATGGGAGAGTACATATCCAGAGGTATAATTTCCCCCCGAACCATTCAAAAATAAAATATTATGTATAGAAAAAAAATGTTTAGCATTTAACATAAACCGTTCAATCTGTTATGGGTAGTTTCTATTATTTTTTCTGTATGCCGTCGATATTATTCAATTGTTGATAGAAGTCGTTCGTATGATAAAATATAAAACAACAGTGTTATACGTACGAGTACGTTTTTTATTAGAAGAAACCGAGTGATAGGTACCTATATTACCAATTTTTTCAGTGGAGATACAACTTTTTACGTCAAAGAGCATTTTACTTGCGTAATAACTTTTGTACGTATAAATATAAATATGCCGCAGCGATTTGTGTATATTATCACATATAATTCCCCAATGCTTATTGCGCTAGGTGACGGGTGATACTATTATTATAAATTTATCCGAGCAGAACCCTGGTGAAAACTTGATTATTTTTTTCCACCCGAAACCGTTTTGCAATTCTAATGACTGCAGCCGTGTTTATTTTATCGTTATATAATATGGAATCGGTGCCGTGACACTTTCAGCGAAATGGGCGGCGCAAGAGGCGACTACAAGACTTTCTCTTCTACAACCAACAGAGCCGATGCTAATGTACACGTAAGGGGTCGTCTGCTTTTGTTGGGACTTGCAGCGGCGGCGGATAGAAATTGTAGCCGACCGTGCGTGTAGTTGATATTATTTTGCAAACGTTACAGGTGCAACGGCGTTCTTGAATTTTATTGCGCAGATGTATATAATGGTTTATGTACTTGAGATGTGTACGGCGTGGGGAGTCGGCGAAGAGAATATTATTATCCACTCGGCGAGACTGGAAGTGACTTTAGCGCCTCCTAGTCGTCTCAAGCACCTACTTATATTAACATACACGTTTATAGGGAAGGGAAAAGTATGAGTTTCGCAACCGACCGTGGCACACGTATATATTACTATGACAATACATTAAATACACATAGTATTATTATTTAATCTATGCTATGATGTACAGACACGAGCCGTAGATTCCTAGAGGATATGGCATTCGTAAACAAAATAAGTTCCGTGCCTCATTGGTAGTTTTTATTTTTCCAAAAACCGAAACCTACATTTTGATTTTTTAAATTATTTTTCAATAATCAGAATTGAAAATATAACTATTATAATTTGTATAACTATTGCTTCTATTAATTAATCACCATAATAATATAAATACTACCAATGGGTAAATTATTTTATTGTTATATTGGGTCAGCCAAGTCGTGCTTAAGCCGGGTTCCCACGACTCGTGTATTTGACGAATATTCGGTATTTGTGGATACTCGTCATGTAGTGGGAATGGTATATTTGTACGAATATTCGGCATTCGGTATTCGTCATTCGTCTTGTTCCCGCCGATTGTCGGTAAAAGTGACACGAGTCAAAGAAAATAATTGTATCACAATTGTTATTTGGATGGGTATTCCCAAGACGTGACGAATATTTATGTATTAATTTCCGTGGTTCTAAATTTAATATTGTTGTGGCCAGGCGATCAAAACGCGTTGTAGTCCGCACGTTTCCTAGAAACACGACATAGCGCGCTCCCACCCTTCGGCCTGCCACCAGTCATAACGGCAGCTGAATCGCGAGACAGTACAATATTGAGAACCAATTATGTCAACAACAGGTTGTGGGACTAGCGCTCATTTTCGTGTCTACGTCTATTTATAATAATAAATTATTACGTATATTTATAATTTATAGTCACTTCTAGCAAGTATAATACAAGTTTATTCAACTAGATTTTTTTTTCTTAATCTATAAACTATACAATCTGTACACAAAAAAAAAGTACAATAAGCATAAACTAATTGTGGTTATTTTTAATAATAATTTGTGAGCGTGAATATCTTGAGGGAAAGACCAACCAGCGAAGGCACTTCGGCGTGAATTTACAATTCATTTATGATTTTAATTTTTAAGATCTCGAGGCCATTGTCGCTTGAGTCTTCTAGGGGGATTTCCAGGGATGGAGATGGATAGTAACTTTTTAACATGAGGGTTTGTGTGGTTATGAAGGCGGTTTCTGAATTTGGAGTAAAATAACTTGGCTGTTTCAGTGACTTTAGGAATATGGAGATCTGTGTGAAGGGTGTGATTAGAGATATAAGGAGGATAATTGGTTATAAGTCTGAGGATTTTGGATTGGAACACTTGGATTTTTTGAATGTTCGATTTTTTGGCAGTGCCCCAGACCTGTATACCATATAACCATATTGGTTTAAGGAGGAGATTATATATGTGAATTTTAGTTCCGATGGATAGTTTTGAGAACTTACCAAGGATGGGTCTGAGAGCGTATAGTCGTTTGTTTAATTTTACTTTTGTAGCATGAATGTGTTTAGCCCACGTTAGACGTTTGTCGAAAACTAGACCTAGATATTTTGCTGTATCGGAGTTTGGTATAGGTTTGTTGTTTATTTGCACTGGAGAAGGTTGGCTGTGGCGTAGAGCAAAGGTAGTGTGTACAGATTTACTTTCGTTTATTTTGACACGCCAGTGAGAGTACCAGTATAATACGTCATTTAGGTGGTTTTGGAGAGAGGTTGAAACTAAGCCCGGGTCGTTGTGAGGGAGAATATGACATTGTCGTCGGCATATTCGGCAATTTGAGTATTCGGATTGGTGGACTGATCTGCCGAGTATAAGTTAAATAGAGTTGGAGATGCTACTGCGCCTTGAGGAACGCCGGCTAAGATTGGGGAGATACTGGAGTGTTCTGTTCCTGATCTAACAAGGAAGTGTCGCTCGCTTAAATATGATTTAAAGAATAGGTAATATGATGGGGGTAGGAAGGATTTTAATTTGAAAAGAAGGCCAGGGTGCCAGACTTTGTCAAAGGCTTGTGAAATGTCAAGAAATACAGCTGAAGTGTATAGTTTCTTTTCTAGGGAACAGGCAATAGTATCAGCCAGGCAGTGTATTATTATTCAACTAGATTAAAATTAAAAAAAAAAAAACACCGAAATGCATGTAAAAAAAGAACAATCATGTACAACTGCCCACAACATAATGATGAAAAACGTATTGGTAAATTCAAACTCCATACATACGAATTTATAAGTTTATTGGAGGGGTAATTTTGACTACTTGTACGAATACTTGTACGAGTATTTGTGTTAACAAATATTTGTCAAATATGCAAGTAGTGGGAACAGAATATATGGGTATTTGTACAAATAGACGAATATTGGGCAATTATAAATATTCATTAAATACACGATTCGTGGGAACCCGGCTTTACACATAGCTAAATAATAGTATTGGATAACAAAATAAAATTAGATTGCCCTTGAATTTTTAAAATAATGTTGTAATGTTGAGAGTATATGATGTATAAATAATATATCCTATGAGAATACTATTGGTTATAACTAGAGGTTGGATTTATATTCTCTTAAGGTCCTTAAAATATGATGTTTTTATGTCACATAAAATAGGTAATATATTCTCTTGATATTCTTTTAAAATACCAATTATATAAGGTTTTATATCCTGAAATATGCAAAATATTCTTTTAATATTTAAAAAAAAATCCGTTTAAATTTATTTTTTATTAATTTGGTTTTAAAATATATTTAATTTAATTAATTAATTAAATTAATTAATATATCGCACTTGGATTACAACATGAGACGAGACAGACAACTAATAGACGACAAATGACAGCTAACAAAATTACCGATGTGCTATCGCAATCGATAAGGAATACCTGGAGATTAATTGTTATTAAAACTCAGAGACCCAGAAATTAATCATTTAGTAATCATTTCATTTATCAAAGTGCTGATATACGTGAAATATGTTCATTTATATGCCGATATTGCAAAAATATTCTCAAATATTCCCTAACGTGTTAAATATTCTCTAACCTCTAAAATATGTTTTTATGCAAAATAAATTTTTTCTTGTAAATTCTGTGTTTCATGAATCGTAAAGATTTCTCACACCCATTTAACTGCATAGACTAGAAACAAATATGAAAATCATAAAAATCTATTTATAAATTATAAAAATGAGTTTGCAGTTATTCGTAATCAATTTATTAAATATTGTATTTGAAATCGATCGGGTTTAGTCGGGGGCTACGTGGAGTTGGTCCGCCGAAACGGTTTCAATGAAGTTTCCAAGAATTTTGATTTGCGAATTGTTAATCCAATTTGCTATTATTTGCAATTAATTTGCGAATTATTGAGTAGGAACTACGTTGTTCTAAAATCATACACAAGAAAAGTAACATTGCATTTTGTCTTAATATTAAATATGGTACATTCCCCGGGTAGGTACTAAACCTTTTAGTCTGCGGTCCAACTGTCATGGCCAAATCTAACCATGATACTATTACTTCCGGTAAGCCAACACTAATAATTAACAACACTTATTGATGTAGTCAAATATACATGTATTAATTTATTTACCGTATGCGCCCCTAGAATGGACTTGATCGGCTTGAAGTCCTTGTATACGGATATTATCGACAGTGTGTGGAACAAGAGGGACAAAACCCATGGAATCCTTTCCTTTAATAATAATGACTAGGGCAGAGGACTTGTAGCTCTAAAAAAGATCTTAATATGCAAGCACTTATGCACTTAAAAATTTTTTCACCCTTTTTATTTAAAAGAATTTATAAAATAAATAGTGTTTAATACAAGTCAAAACAATTACATAATTTAAATATATTATATACCATAGCCAAATAAACAAAATACTTTTTACTTAATTTTCTTAATATTTTGTGAAGAAACGACGTTAGATCATTATCGCTTCTAGGAAAAATGTGTGTTTGCAGACAGTCAAAAACCATATTATACGGCAAAAATTAAAAATAAATACATTTTTATGTAAACATTTGGACTGTATTGTTTGAAATAAAAATATCACTTTAGAAAAAATCGATTTAAGTTAAATATGTCTCAAAAAGTATAAAATATCGTATAAAAGTGTAAAATATGCCCTAAAAACAAAAAGGACTCAAAATATGCATTTATATGCGAAATAAAATTTCAAAACTAGCTTTATGAAAGCATGAAACGTATTTGTTTCGTACTCTGCTATTTTTGTGACTATGCAAAACAAATATGCAAATGCTTCAAGTCCTCTACCCTAATAATGACTGTATCAATAGAGACTGCAAGGCAACTATTGTGATAATAATAATAATAATAATAATATGCCTGATTCATTCGTTCTTTATTAAACGACCAATATCAAATTATCACTATGGAATCGACTCATCTATCGTTACTCTGTTAATCGTATACTACTACAGAATCAAAATGATTTTTAACGACATCAGTTATAGTTTCATTACGGACTAAATGACTTAGGATCAAGGTCTTGGTAAAACAGTACAGTTGTATAAATTAACTTTTATGTATTTTGACGATTATTATTAACGGTAGAATAGATTTAAAAAAATATATAAATACAATAACACTAAACCAAAGGTACAAATCATATGTTCAGTTTTTTTCCATAAAATTATGTTACAAAAGTAATGGATGTATTACTATTAAATAATTTTTACATAATTCGTTTTTAAGGAAATTTATACAATTTATTTTAAATTAAAATATTCATGTATTAACGCTTCATATAATTGTAATATTATATCCAAATGAAATTATGTTCTATCGGTTATTGAGACTGTTCGTCTTAAGAAATATCCCAATTGAGGGGCTTCAATGTAAAACGTACTTTTTCCATTTTTTAAAAAATTGAGTTATACATTGATTCTATTGGTAAATTGTAATGGGAATCGGATGGTATTATCATTTTAAGCCAAAAAGGTCTTTTTCCTTAAGAAAACGTTGAATCAAAAACCGCGATTTCTGCAAAACTTTCTTTTTCCCAGGTAACCTTCAATGCAAAATGTTCTTTTTCCATTTTGCTTCAAAACGGACCTTTTTCAATGTTAAAAATGTACCTTACATAGTAACTTGCTGCAAAATGGACTATTTCTTTCATTATTTTTCAAAAAGGTCTATTTCCATTATCAAACAAAATGCTCTTTTTCCTATACACTTGGAATGAGTGATTAAATGGTTTTTATCCAAAACGTACTTATTATTTGTTTTAATTACAATTTTTTAAATTAAATTTTGTTTAAAAGTTTAGATAAATGAATTGCTAATTATATGTATGCCAAGCGTTTATTTAAAATTTGTAATTAAAATTTTTATAAAATATACTGATCTTGTTCCTAACATCAGTACAATGTGAGATATTGTACAATATAGATTCTATGATACCACATCCCTCCAAAATCTTATCAATCATGCTCATGTATAATAATTTAATTTTTCTTGTGTTATTAATGTAATTTAAATAATTTCAATAACTTCAACTAACTTAGTTTCATTAAAATTTAATAAATAATCTAATTAGTTAGTAATAAGCATGAAAAAGACCAAACGAATGCTGAAAGCAGCAACAGCAACACTAGTAAGTAAAAATTAATTTAAAATTAAGTTAACTTATGTTTTTATTTTTTATGTATCAATTAACTTATTATTTTTTATTTTTTATTCAACAGTCAACTAATTCTGCTTTTATTTATTATGTATTTTAAATTTTTATTTAGTTATTAATATTACAAATAATCAAGGCTGGGTATTAACGAGTTAAAAAGTTAAAGTTAATTTTATTTTAACTTTTTAACTTAACTAGTTACTTGGATATATTCATTAACTTAACTATTAACTTATTAAATTTATTTTTTAATTAACGTGAAATTAACGAGTTGATTTTCATTTTTACGGAATAAGTTAAGTAAATTTTTTTTATTTCACTATTTCAAAATTATTTATTTATCAAAAATATTTACCTTGATTTGTTTAAAGTTAAACATTTTATAAACACCCTGTACTCTAAAGAAACACCCTGTATAACGTATACATCAGATTATCAGAAAATATTTTGTAATAAAATGTTTTACAATTTTATATTATTAAATTAATTATATCAAGTAACAACTAACAATAATAATAAGTATAGACATAATATATGGCATTATAGCTATAAACCTATTTGGGTATATTATTGTTATCGACGAGTGACGAACTGAACTGACGACCGAAGTCGTTATTTCGGGAATTCGGGAAAAAATATGCGTAAGAAAAATTAACTTTTTTTTAACTTAATAAAAAGTTTGAAAAAAATGTGTATTAACTTTTAACTTAACTGAGTTAACCTATAATTAAATTAACTTTTAACTTTTAACTTTTTGTTTTTGGTATGTATTAACTTAACTTAACTCAGTTAAAAATAATCATTATTTTGCCCAGCCTTCTAAATAATAATAAGAAAATGTGTATGTGATAATATGTATCTAATAAAATAAAATATACTTGCATTAAAAGGAAAATATTGTCAATATTATTATTAATATGTGCATACTATTAAGTATTAATCATGCTGATAATTAAATTATTTAATAAAAACACATCATTGTAGAATATATTATATCTTATATTTTGTCCCATCTAACAATTTTATTCAAAATAGTCTTTTTCCGGAAAAAGTATGTTTTGTTTGAAATTAAAAACATTTTTGCAAATCATATTTATTCCGGAAAAAGTCCATTTTGCAAAAAACGACTTTTTTGTATCTTAAAAAAAAGCAATTAAGAAATTAAGCTGGAAATAAATAAATAATATACAATATGAAAATATTTTTTAGATTTTTTTAAAACCTTCAGTTAAGGTCTACACTAACTCAAAATAACCTTAACAGAAAACCTGCTGTACTGAAAAATGAGAAAAATGGAAAAAGTACGTTTTGCATTGAAGCCCCTCAATTATTGTTTTCCACGTTTCATTTCCATTTTTGTGCGACGCGTAGCGGTGCACTGCGTTTTCGGAGCCATCGTCGGCGGTTAGGTGATGATAAGCTTCCGTGTGCGACCGGCCGGCCACGTAAATGCGTCCCGCGTGAATGTATTCGTTATTTCACGTTTTTCAAATATTTATCAGTTATGTTTTCGGTAAAAGTCATGCTCTCAGTGCCACAAAGATACATTAATTTCGCGTATTTTTCAATTTTGTATGGTGGCACCGAGGCATTTTATCTTCATTGCGGTGTGCGGTGGCCATAGCTTTCGTGGTGAATGTCGTCGGCACCAATTTTCTCTTGGTGTTCTCGCGGTGTGCACATCAATTTTTATTTCAAGTATTCGTACATATGCAGCCATTTTATTCAAACCGCATTGTTGAGTGTTGTCATCTTCGTTTGTGAATGGACCGTTTGGTAAGCGTCATTGTCCAGCGTATTCATTTTCAATGTTTTCAATCTTACAATCGGTCGTCATGTAAATAGCTTAGTTTTTTCATCCATTGTCCAGAGCTGTGACCTCGTGCTGTCTTTTCGTTTGTGGCTGTGTTTGGGTGGTCGCTCGTACCAATCGATGTGACTTTTATTTTTAGGTTCTGAACGGAGTGATGGAATCTATTGGTTTTACGATGATGTGTGTTTTTTTTTTTAATTTTTAGATTCTGAACGGAGTGATGGAATCTATTGGTTTTACAATGATGTGTGTTTTTTTTTTTTATTTTTTTTTTTTATTTTTATTTTTTTTTTTTTTGTGTCTGACGATACCTTTTTTGGCAGTAAAAATGCTTCGATTTGCTTATGTAGCAACTTTTCTGAAAGGAAAGTGAATCTAGTTGGTACTTTGGTCAAAAGTAAAAAATTTTCAATATTTTTTAAATGCGACGGAAAAAACCCTAAAAAAAATAAGGGGAAAACGGGAGTTTTTACGCAAAACCAGTTTTCGACAAAATCAAATTTTTTATTTTGCTATAACACAAAAACTAATCGATGTAAATACTTGAAATTTTCACTAAATGTTTAGATTAGCGTTCTCTATACACCGTTAAATTTTCAAACTTTATTTTGACTTTTATTGAGCTATTTATAATCAATTGAAATTTTCAATTTTTTTAAGTATTTTTCTTTTAAATAGCGATAAAATTTTTTTGGCTGCCCAGAAAATCTTGAAAATTTAATACAAGGTTTCTTATAAGTTGTTCCTTAACTGAAAAAAAAAATCTAAAATCGTAAGTCACAATTTTTTTTTATAAGTGCTCAAAGTTCCAATTTATACGAAATATGTAAAAATCACGATAATTTGCAAGTTATTTTGTAGATAAAAATTCATAAAATTTTTTCTGTTCATACTTAAGGTTCAAAATGTTAATACTAGGTTATCTATAAGCTACTCTTCAAAAATCTTTCTTCCGGACTTAGAGGAAAAAATTTTATGACTGTTTGAAATTTAAATATTTACGAAATTGCATAAAATAGCCATTTATTCTCAAACGATTTTAAATATTTGTTATAATTCAAAAAGTATAAGTCGCAGATTTTTTAAATTTCTACTTGCTGTTAAGATTGGTATTTTCTTTATGTCATATTTTTTTCAAAGTATTATATTGATTTTTAAGCCACTTATAGGCATTTAAAATATTCGATATTTTTACATTTTATTTTTACAATCGGTGATAAAAAAAATTTGGCTTCTGCAAAATACTTGAAAATGTAATAGAAGATTCCACAGAAGTAGTTCTTAATGTCATTAAAAAATTCTTAAAATCCATAGGCACAATTTTTTTTTATAAGCGTTTGAACAGCGAATATTGACATAAAATTACATGTAAAATATAATATAATGTATAATATTCTAGACTGACAAACTATGTTGCTGTATGCAACTGCCAACCCATCCTTATTGAAAAATATATTTATCGTTTCAAAATAATATATACTTTTTACAATATTTATAAATAAAAATGTATTATATCCTAGACAAACATATTTACTCCGTTCAGAATCGTTATTCGTATACAATGATATCTATCATTGCATTCAAATTTAACAAATTCATTGTAATAATGATCTATCCTATAAACGAGGTGCACTCCACCCCCAACTGTACAGCAGAGCGAGGCCCATCCGGTTCTTTTTATTTATACATACAGGGAAGGTCAGATAACGAAAAGTACATGAATTATCTTTTTTTTATTTTTTTATTTTTGTGTCTGACGACACCTTTTTTGGCAGTAAAAAGGCTTCGATTTGCTTAAACAGCAACTTTTCTGAAAGAAAAGTGAATGTAGATGGTACTTTGGCGTGTCATATATCCAACTTTTTCAATACTTTTTAAAAAAATCGAAAAAAACGATAAAAAATTACGAAAAAACGGGAAATTTTACGCAAAATCACGTTTTTACAAATTACATTTTTTTAAAATGCTCTAACTTAAAAACCAAAAATCGCAACAACTTGAAATTTTCACCAAATCTTTATATTGACGTTTTCTATAAATGGTTAAGTTTTCAAAGTATTTTGACATATTTTGACTTATTTATAGACAATTTAAATTTTCGATTTTTGTAAAATTTTTGTTTTTAAACATCTATAAAATTTAATTGGCAGACCAAAAACTCTTGAAAATGTAACACAAGATTTATAATAAGTTAAACTTATCGTAACTAAAAAATATCGGTGATCGGTTTACTCAAATTTTTTTTATAAGCCGTTAATGCTCAAATTTGTATAAAATGTGTAAAAATCACGATGATTTGCAAGTTATTTTATAGATAAAAATTCATAAAATTTTTTCTGTTCATACTTAAGGTTCAAAATTTTAACACTAGGTTATTTATAAGCTACTCTTCTTACTTAAGTTTTCAAAGTACTTTGACATATTTTGACTTATTGATAGACAATTTAAATTTTCGATTTTTCTAAATTTTTCGTTTCAAAATAAAATATACTTATTACAATATTTATAAATAACATTGTATTATATTCTAGACAAACATATAATCTCCGTTCAGAATTGTTTTTCGTATACAATGATACCTATCATTGAATTCAAATTTAACAAATCCATTATAATGACCTATCCTATGAAGAGTCGCACTTCACCCCCAAGTGTACAGCAGAGCGAGGCCCATCCGGTTCTTTTTTTAGACTTTAGATTGTCGGCGGCATCGTATTCTTATTTGTTAAGGCGGCTCTAAACGATTGCATTTTTCATGCATTTAGACCTATAAGCTGGCGAAAAATAAACATACTTCTAGTAGTCCAATTTTAACTTTAAATACTAATTTGAATTTGTTAGCTTTTTTTCTATGATCTGTAGGAAAATTTTTTTAATTTTTTTGTCTTGATATCACTTTAAAGTACAAGTTAATTTGGAAAAACTAAATAAAGTTATTTGGAATTGTACCACGTAAACTCTTCAAAATTTCCAAAATCTGTTTCCTACAAATCAAAGAAAAAAGGCTGACGAATTCCAATCATTTTTAAAAATTGAAATTGGATTACTAGAAGTATGTTAATTATTCGCCAGCTTATAAGCTTTATTCATTGTCGCGAGTGTACAAAGATATTTTTGAGACTGCAAACGTTGACTTGTGCATGCGCGTACGTGTGCTATGGAATATAGTCGGTTCCGTTCGCCGGCGTCCAGGCGATAAGAAATCTATTGTTATCGATAGGGATGAGAAGTTATAGGACTTGCATATTATTTTCTGTATCTTCCATTTATAGCTAGGTGAGCTAAAAATCTGTTCTATTACCTAATTAATTGAAATTTGGTATTTAAATTTTGCATATTTTTGCATATATTGGTAGTTTTTTTAAAAGTTGCATATTCATGTTTTTTTGTACATAAAAATGGATATTTAGTAAAATTATGTGGATTTTAATACAATTGACATGAAAAATTTATTATTTTATGGAATTTTATATGTTTGTAGTCAATAATCAATAAAATAATAATGCAGATAGCAAATTTGACAATAATTGTCAAATTTACTATCTGCATTTTAGATTCTGAACGGAGTGATGGAATCTATTGGTTTTACAATGATGTGTGTTTTTTTTTTATTTTTATTTTTTTTTTTATTTTTGTGTCTGACGACACCTTTTTTGGCAGTAAAAATGCTTCGATTTGCTTATGTAGCAACTTTTCTGAAAGCATAGTGAATCTAGTTGGTACTTTGGGGGGTCAAAAGTAAAAAATTTTAAATGCGACGAGAAAAACCCTAAAAAAATAAGGGAAAAACAGGAGTTTTTACGCAAAACCAGTTTTCGACAAAATCAAATTTTTTATTTTGCTATAACTCAAAAACTAATCGATGTAAATACTTGAAATTTTCACCAAATGTTAAGATTAGCGTTCTCTATACACCGTTAAATTTTGTAAGTATTTTGACTTTTATTGAGCTATTTATAGACAATTGAAATTTTCAATTTTTTTAAGTATTTTTTTTTAAAATAACGATAACATTTTTTTGGCTGCCCAGAAAATCTTGAAAATTTAATACAAGGTTTCTTATAAGTTGTTCCTTAACTGATAAAAAAAAATCTAAAATCGTAAGTCACAATTTTTTTTTATAAGTGCTCAAAGTTCCAATTTATACGAAATATGTAAAAATTGCGAAAATTTGCAAGTTATTTTGTAGATAAAAATTCCTAAAACTTTTTCTGTTCATACTTAAGGTTCAAAATTTTAACACTAGGTTATCTATAAGCTACTCTTCAATAATCTTTAAAAAAATTTATACCGTACTTAGAGGAAAAAATTGTATGACTGTTTGAAATTTAAATATTCACAAAACTACGTTAAATAACGGTTTAGCCTCAAATGATTTTTGCTATTTGTTATAATTCAAAAAGTATAAGTCGCAGATTTTTGAAATTTCTACCAGCTGTTTAGATTGGCATTTCAATGTTTCAAAATGCATTTCAAAATTTTGTCTATTTTAGCTCCTATAACTTCTCATCCCTAGTTATCGAGTTTGAATTTCTTTGAAATTCTAATTTTATATTTTACATAATATTATTTAATTTAGTAATAGTACTGACTATAAATACTAGTATCAATGGAAAAAGTAAGTTGTTACCATCAGTTTGTATTTAGTGACGTTGTTTCATCAACCAAGTGTGCGTTTTATGCAATAAATGCAAATAATTTATTTATTATTTAAACAACCTTTTTATATATAACAACCTATTTAAAATGAATGATTGGCAATTTAGTAACAAAACTCGTCCAAAATTATCTGCGCCACGGAAAAAAATACGGCATAATTTGAAAAATATACATTCCAAAATTAATAGAACCTTTGAGAACGGCGATATTCAGGTATCTATGAGTTTATTGTATATAATAAATTAAAATAATACCTTGTAATATTGTAGAACTAATAAAAAGCAGAGGCAATTTTTTTACTGCTATCTATATGGCCCAAGCATTTATTACAATTTACAAAATTGCTTATAAATTATAAGTTATAAGTTAACTTATTATAAGTTATAATAATTGGCGTACCGCATACGCCGTACAAAATAGGTGTTATTATTCGCCTCTGAATATAATATATCATAATATTATATTTTAAATTACCATTTACCAACATAGGTACCTATAGTAATATGGTGTATTATTCATTGATTGTTGCAATAGATATTGGATCATTCTATTACTTCAAATGAAAATAATGACAGAAACAATGATTTGTCTGATAGCAGGTAGTTTGTAATTTATTGTTCCATTATAATTATTCATTTTTAATTTTCTATTACTATTTTGAAGAAATACGAACGATGCAAACATGACACATGTTATAGATAATAATATACTTCGACCATCGTACAGATTAGTAGTATCAGATAGACATGAAAAAAATGCAGATGAGTAAGTAATTATAATGTTTATTATAATGTAAATACAATGTGCTTAGTTTTTATAAATTGATTTTTTTATTTTGTTATAACTAAAAAACAATTAACCTCTGAAAATTTCAAATTTTACAAGTGTTCATTGTGTTTATATTATCATTCACATTTCACTGTATTGTATGGTATAGTTTTCAAAATACTTTTTTGAGTGATTTATTGGCATTTAAAATTTTCGATTTTAAATTCTGAGCAGAGCGATGAATGTATTAGTTTTACAATGATGTGTGGTTTTTTAATTTTTTTTAATTTTTTGTCTGTCATCACCGTTTGGGGTAGTAGAACTGCTTCGATTTTCTTCAACAGTATTTTGTTCGATGGCAAAGTTGGTACTTGATGCATTTGGGAGGTTAAAATTTAAAATTTTCAATAGTTTTTTAAAAGCACCCGGAAAAACAAATGAAAATTCAGGAAAAACGGGAATTTTTATGCAAAACCGATTTTCGACAACATTGATTTTGGTTCTTGATGTAAAAGAAATGACTCTACAAGAAAAAACTGTAGATACATGACGTTTTGACTGAATATTAGCATTATCTACACACCACAACATTTAAAAAATATGTTGACTTATTTTGAGCTGTTTACGGACATTTTCAGTTTCCAATTTTTTTAAGTTTTTTTCTATAATTATCAATAAAATTTTATTTGGTTGCCCAAAATATGTAAAAATTTAATACAAAGCTCCTTTTTACAGACATTTTAAATTCAAATTTCGATGAAATTACATAATAAAACCAAGAATAACGATTTCAGTTATTTTGTTGTAATTTAAAAATATTATTTGTTGATATATGAAACTTTTAGAGTATATTTCTTATATTTTGTATACAAAATGACATTTTCAAATGTAATTTTTTGCCTAATTTATGCCTAATACTAAAATTAATTACTTTACTTACAATAATATCATAAAATATGTATACCTATAGTAATATTATAGGCTGACATACAGTCTTCGCTCATTATTGGTACGTTTTTCATACATAATCGTCTTAGTAGGTCACATACTAAATAAATACCGAATTTTGATATTATACGTCATCCATATGCATTATGCACTCACGATTTTAAAATTCCTCCATGCGTGGAATATATTCTTGTACATCACGCATGTAATATAATAATATATTTTTAGATATATATTGCAAGGCAGAAGAATGGTTGACATAGCATATTTATTCAAAGCAATTCAAAGTATTCGACACAATAAGTTTGACTGTACTTTTTCTAACTTAAAAATTATAAACGAAAAAAAAAATGGATTTTTTAGCACATTTGTTTTTCAATGTAACATGTGTGGTACGATAGAAAATATTTATTCAGAAGATCCTGAACGACAAGGTTTTAGTATAAATACAGCGGTTACAACTGCCATATTAAACACAGGACAAGGATATTCCCAATTGGAAGAGTTCTGTGGTATACTTGATATGTATTGCATGTCATTTCCAACTTATCAAAATATTCACGAACAAGTTAGTCAGAGTATATTTAGTGTAAGTTTGGATGAGATGAAAAAAGCTGGACAAGAGGAATCAAAAATTGCCATTGAAAACGGAGACGTAGATGAACAAGGACTTCCCTTGATAACTGTAATTGCAGATGGGGCATGGTCAAAAAGATCATATAAAAGCAATTATAACGCTTTATCTGGTGTTGCTTCTATATTTGGATGGAATACAAAAAAGTGTTTATTTGTTGGCGTTAAAAATAAATATTGTATTATTTGTCATCGAGCTTCCCAACAAAATGAACCAACCAGATCTCACGTGTGTTATAAGAATTGGGATAGTACCTCTACTTCTATGGAATCAAGTATAATAGTTGAAGGATTCAAGGAGAGTATTCCAATGCATAATTTAATTTATGATAAGTTAATCGGAGACGGTGATAGTAGTGTGATGAAGAACTTGAGTTTAACTAAACCATATGGACCGGAAAGGAATGTAAAGAAAATAGAGTGTACAAATCATTTACTTAGAAATTATATAAACAGACTTCGTGATACAGCTAGTCGACGCAAGTGTTCAAATGGGAATATTGTTCCAGGTGTTCAAAGATCTTTTTTAAAAAATAATGTACTCCGTCTTCGATATGCTGTTACTGAAGCCATACATTTTCGTAATAAAATGAAAATAAGTACTACCGAAAAAGTAAAACTATTAAAGTCTGATATTTTGAATGGACCTTACCATGTATTTGGATACCATACACATTGTGCTAAGTATTTTTGTGATGGTCGTCCAAAAAACGGTGAAAATAATTTAGTGCCCGACTTGGAAAAATCTGGTCTTTGGAATGATATTTTAGCTGCAAGAAATTTATTGGCACACCATTCTTCAAGCTTAATTCACAATGTTAATAATAACTGTGTGGAAAATTATAATAGCATAGTCGCCAAATACGTGGGAGGAAAGCGTATTAATTTTTCTTTAAAAGGATCTTACCAAACACGGTGTCATATTGCTCTAACTTCCTTAAATGCAGGTCCATCGCATATAAGTGTATTACACAAAAAAATTACAAAAGCAAGTCCGGGTATATTTACTAAACGTTTTATAGAACAACGGTTGAACAAAAATAAAACTAAATTAAAAAGACGACAATTGTTTGGAAATTCTAAGACTACTAAAAAAGTTTATATTGGTCCAGACCGAGACTATGGATGTATTCAAGAAGAACCTCAAATGTTAGATATGGATCCAAAAGAATTAAATATTAAAAAATTAAAATTTTTAGAACGTGTTTCAAAGACCAATGAAGAAATTAAAACATTAGAAGAATTAACGAAAAATCAGTCTGAAAGCGAACTATGGAAAGTAGAGAGAAGTATACGACTCACCGCCTCAAATTTTGGAAAGGTTTGTAAACTACGAGCAACAACTTCAAGGAAAAATACTGTTAAAAGTATATTATATAATACATTTTCCGGTAATTTGTCGACAAACTATGGCATCGAAAATGAACCTATAGCAAGAATTTCATTTGAAAAAGAAATAAAATTAAAAATCAAACCAGCTGGTTTGTTTGTTGATACAACATATCATTTTTTGGCTGCAAGTCCTGACGGGTTAATCGAAGACGATGGTATCATAGAAATTAAATGTCCATATACCATTAAAGATCTCACACCTGAAGATGCTATCCAATGTGGAAAATTGAAATTTGCGACAGTCATTGATGGAAAATTAAATTTAAAAACAAATGATAATTACTATTATCAAATACAAGGACAACTACACATAACACAAAGATCTTACTGTTATTTCGTCGTGTGGTCATCCAAGGGTACGTAAATTATACTTATAGTTTTATACTTTTATAAGTATCCGTATCCCGATAAAATGTCGCGTGGAATACATTTTTTTTTTTTTTTGAAGAAAAAGTTAGTGTTGTAGATAGTTGGTATAACCGTATATTGCAATATACAATATTGTTGTAGGTATAAGGTATTTTTTATTACGATTGGGTAACGGTTTTTGCGATGCCTAGTAAAATATTATTTTTTACTAAGTATTCTAAAGCAGCTAATAACCACGTGAACATTTCAGGTTACAGTTATTCATTTTTTAATTTCAATTTACAACATTATTCTTACATTATCGCCGCCAAATTTTGATGAGGATTTAGTTTTATGCATTTACAATATTGCTTGATTTACTAAATATTCAATTTATCGTTCTCATTTACATTTACAGGCATGTTGTATCAAAAGATTTTAAGAGATGACGTTTTTTTCGAACTACGAATGCAGCAACAGTTAATTTCATTTTACTATGACCATTTGTTACTTGAAATATTAGATTCACGTTTTAATCGTAGTATACCTATCAGGGATTAGTTTTTAGCTTTTTTCGTAGTATTAATTTTACATGAAATAACGACTACAATATTATTATGTATTATGTATATTATTATGTCTATATTGTTTATGCTAAAAAATAATTGATTTTAATTGTACTAACTTTATATCCTATACTCTATGTAATAAAAAATAAATCCTAGTGGGCAAGTAGCCATAAATCACTAATATAAATTATTTTCTAGTAAATTGTAATTGTAAAATTCTACTAATAGTTTTACGATAACGACGCGATAGCGACAACCACTCACAAATACGCGCGCAGTATCTGTACTACCTGAATGATGGAGCGGAAGGTGGCGGTACACATATTGAACCGCACTCACACTAATAATCATTTACGACTAACACTAACAGTACTGGCGGCGACGACAAGATTAGAAATTGCCTAAATTTTTCCCCTTAAATAATAGCCACTAAGAGCCGCCTTAAGATAATATAATATTATTATTACAGTATTGTTATTACTTAGGTATCTTATCATAGGTCTAAAAAGAGACGCAAAAGCCAAAAATATATTTAAAATGACCATATTCCGGTGAAACCTGTAAAGTTATTTTTTTTTGATTGACTATTCAATAAACTATTCGAATGAAAACTATTCGAATAGTTATGGAATGACTATTGTATAGTTCGATAGTGATTAGTCGATAGTGCCCATCACTATTCCGAAGTGTTTCGCGTTACAAATGCTGGTCGTGCAGGCGTCAAAATGATGTTAAGCGAGGTAGGAAGGCGATATCTGTTGGAGAGCAAGTTTCGGCAATTTTTCAAATCGTTAACACGTTCAGCGATCAGGTTTTTACGATACTGTTGTTTCTGTTTTCGGAAAAATCAAATCATTGGAAACACGAAAAAGCGATTTGGTAATGTGCAAGTGGTTTTATAACGTCGAAATCTACAGTGAAGAAAAAAATAGTGATTTGTATACCATCAAAATACTTTCAGTCAATTTCGGGTTAAAGACGGAATAGTTGACCGACGGAGAAGGTAACTTTAAGACGCATGCGGTCGCTCACATCCTTTTTCTATTCTGTTATGATATAATACAATAGGAGGCTAGAATAGGCGTTAATTGTGTCGAAAAAAATATGTTAGAAGTGTTCACAGAAAAAATTTGATATTTGAAAGCAGCTTAAGGTTCATGGGAACACACTACTGAATTGATATATTCTTTGATTTTAAAAATAAATCGTTTTAACGAAAGTTTTTCTCTAAACGAACGGGGCCTTGCTTGAATACAAATTATGGACATTTCGCGTTTGCTCCGAAAAAATGGATAGTATAACTATATGAGCATATAATATTATTGTAATGGGATAATTTTAGGTAGCAAATGGGTCATTTTTATAAAATTTACGTTCATCGCAATAGGTCCGTTTCACTAAATTACTATTTTCGAACTTGGGACTTGAACAAATTACATTCGTTCGTGCGTTGTACGTACGCGTACCTATATACATACATACATATAAATCGTATAAGTTTACGTTTGTGTAGCAGGTATACATCTAGGACTTATTCCAAATACCCTATCTGCATTATTATTTAACAACGGTGCAGCATGCCCCGTTTTCGAATTTTGGACCCAATAAATTAAATTTCAAAGGGTGAAAACGCATAGTATACATTACTGTTACAATACACCTATCATCAACTCACTACATTGGAACTTATAAATAACAAAAAAAAGGATAAAAGAAATGTTTTCAAGTAGGTCGCAGACTGTCGAATTATTGAAAAAGAAAAAAAAAATTCGAAGAAACACCAAGTTCAAATAATCACGTTATAGCAAATACTTAGGATCAGAGTGAACAAGGAAAAGAAAAACTTCGTACCGTATATACCATCGGTTGACATTTCATTCTGAGTATTTTACGATTAAGATATGTTACCACGTTATATTATACTCGACATCGCTTTCCCGACGAACACGTCTTGCTTTATTGTCGGTCGGAATTAGTTCAGGTATATGCTCGACTTAGGCTAGATCAAATCGTGGGATCAGTAACTTGTGTATGACAAAGGGACTCTAGTCTTTATTTCTAAACGAGGGTCAAATATTTGGGACGAGCGTGGTTCAAATTTAGTATATCATCGATTTTATAATATTATTTTATATTATAAAATCAATGGTCTTATAAATTTCGTATTAAAAAGTTAGCTATGAAACGCACCGGATGGACGATTTTTTTTTTCATTTTCTTATGGTGCCTTTGGTAAAAACATACAACATTTTTAAAAATAAAAACTAAACAACTTAATATTAAATACCGATTATACTAACTTATTACTGAAATAAACAATGTAAATTAATTATATAAAAACTCTAGTCTATAAGATCTAAATAGTACATGAATGACTGCGGTAACATGTCATATTGTGGGTGACAATTTTATCTATCTAGCAATGATTATCTTTGTAAAGTATCAAAGATCAGGGGCGTAGCCAGGGGGAGTGTTACAGGTGTAGTAACACCCCCCTTCCAGCTGAAGTATACTTATGTCTTATAAAGATAAAGATGCATCATTAACCGATTAATTATCAACAGGGCCGTGCCTAGGGGGGTGCAAGAGGTGCGCGTGCACCGGGCGCCATTGACCACCGGGGCGCCAAATACATTTTTATAATCTAAGTAATATTACTAAAATACTCAATATTAATTCATTTTTTTTTTCTCTCGTCGAACACCACTATCTCGACATAGTTAGCATTGCATTGATTGCCTACCGGTTACAAATATAGTGTTTTTATTCTTAGCGTTAGTATTTATTTTTCCCCGAAATGACGACGTCGCTGATCGCCGTCGTCGATAACAACTATATTATTATTATTGTTACTTGATAAAATTAATTCAATAACATAAATATAGACTTAATATCATAACATAGACTGCGACATATAACAACGACTGGAAGGAATTGTACGATTTTATTTTGAACCCATGATATCTAGTTTTCAGACGTACTGTGTTCACGTCATAGTGCATATTTTTCATCAGGAAACAATTATTCATCAAAGCCTCAAATAAAAATATTACGTAGAGGGGGTGGGGGCGCTAGAAATAATTCTTCGCGCCGGGCGCTGATTATGCTAGGCACGGCACTGATTATCAATACGAAAAACAATAATTATTACGATAACAATAATGTAAAGCAATAAAGAAGGACCCGGCATTAATTATAATTTTAAACAGTTTTTTTTTTATTAATTATTATAATATAGAGATAAAAAATTTTAAATTTTAATAAAAAATGTTCTCATAAACCATTATCTATTCACTTGTAAAGCGTTTTTACAAAATTATAGGTAAAGGTATTAATAACAGTTAATTAATAAAGGTTTTATCAGTATAATTTTGTCAATTAATTTTAAATAACACCCCCCCTTTGAAATTCCTAGCTACGCGCCTGTCAAAGATAGCTGAAGATATTTTAAATCTTGTGCCAAAATGCATTTGGGGTACTTCAATAAGTTGTTTAACATTCATTGCTGTAGTATTAATAGGCAAACGATCATTATTGTTACTGGTAAGGGCCATATGTATTTTTGAATCTCAATGGATTGCAACATAATTATAATCTTGAAATCTGGAATTATCATTATTTAATATTTTCTGTTAAAAGTTTTCTTTAATATGTGTACCGGAAAAAAATAAGACGAAATAAATACCTAAGATAAGATTCAATTAAATTCAAATAATAATTAATTTTATATCGACAATGTTTTTTTTTGTAAAAATAAAAAATTTAAAATTTGAAGAAATAGTATTAAAAGATATTTGTTGTTTTACAGTTAAATGATAAGCCCATATTTGGTTTTTGTCTATCAATGCAATTTAAGGCCTAATTAATTATATATTATTTTTAAAAAATGTATAAGATTATAAATTGCATAATAAAAAGTAACAGATATAACGTTGAAAAATAAGAATAAATTATTATGGTATTTAAATCCAAAGTGTATCAAGTTTTCGATATTTGACGGTCGTATTGATAATACAAAACTGAAAATGACTGAGAGAATATTTAATACTTACAATTCTAGCATAAACAATGACGTTTAATGAAATATGACTTAAAACAAAATATGACATTTTTTATTCAAAAACATATTTCAATTGATTTGATAAACTCTAAATTGATTTGAATGTCCAAGAGGTTTAAAACGTTTACACAGTTATTAACTATTGATTTGACCTATTGGAATAATTAAGAGTGCTACAAAATAGAAAAAACAAATTATGAAATCACTAAAAGTTCACTAGAATAAAGTTAAGAAAAAATATATGGGTACTGTACGCTTATCATTTAAACGCAGTGAAATTAAAATAATTATGGAACAATCAATAACTTTTATTTTATAAGCCCTTTTTAATATAACATTTAATTAATTATTGTAAATTATATTTAGATACTATGATATTTTGGTATTTAGACATTTTTGTAAATGGATATTTTGGTATATGAACATTTTTGCTTGTGGACTTTTTGTATATGAATATTTTTACTTGGACATTATTACCGTGGATATTTTTGACATGGACATTTTTACCGACACCTGTTTAAGATTATAGAAAAAAAATATCCGTAAAATGATTGAGAAACGTTCAAAAAATCATTTCAGAAGGTATTAATTAATTATGTGTCAAATTCTATGAAAATATTTCATATTAGTATTTTTTTGATTTTTTTTTTTGTGTATAAATTACATGAAATTCTAGTAAATAAATCCAAAAGTTATTTTTATGACATTTTTACCTTGAACTATATTTTTAGATACTTTAATTTTGAATAATTTTTATTTAAAATATTTTATCGTGTATCCAACCATATATTATATAATTAAATAAACTGAAAAAATTAAATTTCAATAATTATGTACAATACTTGAATACTTCATAATTTTTTAAGAAACAATGTTTTTTACCAGAATGTTTATAAAATGCTTTTAAATTTGTTATAAGTTCTTTGCATGTTCACGCTAATTCCCGTACTTTTTGAATTAAATAAAAAAACAGAAAACTTCCCTCTTTTGCCATATTTCAACCTAATGCGGCACCTAAAGGGATCGAGTGAGACCTTTTAGACTTCAACTAAATTATTTTTATAAATGATTTAATAAATTGTGGGGTGAGGGAGTAGATACTGTGTTAACTTTTTAAAATAAGATATTCGACCTATATAAAAAAGAACCTTCTTAATTTACAGTTATAACGCAGTATAAAATACTGGGTGCAATAAAAAGTTTTAACAAGTATACGTTACTTATTTTGTCATATGATTCGTCAGATACATGATCGGTTTTGTTCTGTATACATAAAATGCTATACGTGTCGTTTTATTATTTTTTTTTTTCTGTCAAAACCATTCTTATTCAATCGACCTGACGCCCTGCAGCTAATTAGCGATCAGCTACTAACGTTTATGATTAGAGTTTTACTGTACTAAAGTAAAACGAAGAATACATTTTGTAAAAATATCGAATTTTATAACGAGGCAGTACATTTTTTCACCAGAAATATTCAATTTACGGGATTACATTAATACGTGTACGTCCATTACATTAACTTATACGTTTGAAAAATAATGCTCGTTTTAATTTTAGCAGTGTTATATATATATATATATATATATATATATATATATATATATATATATATATATATATATATATATATATATATATGTATATATATATTTTTTTTATCGTAATATGTTTGTTTTTCCGGTTGAAATAACGCGATGAAAATAAACGGCTTACAAACACGAATCAAAGGAAATGGACATGGTTTCTATAACATGGTAAAGGATTTGCGACAAAACCCATTCTTTTGTGCACCACAGTTTCGTGTATTCATAGCTTCTTATATAAAGTGTACGAGCGAGTGTATACAATGAGTGATGCCCTATGATTAACTATTATAATTTTTTATTATTAACGTAAGCATGTGTTTATATGACCAGTCCTAGTGAAATATTGTATAATCCGCTAGTAGGTACGAACTGAAAGCGATTTTTTTTTTTTTTTTTTACATGTTTTTAAGTACATTCCGTAACATACGTCGCATAATTGTCGTCAATGCTTGTTTGACCTAGACGACGTATACATTAACACTGTAAATTTTTTCTGTAAGTTTGCACAACTCTTTTTGAGGCCAACGAATTCCGGATTGCATCTTTTATCTTTAAAACATATTCAAACTGAACTCCGAGTTGTGTCATACACAATCCGATTACATTAAACTTTTAGATCGCACCAGTACTCATTCTTATTTGGAGTCTTGTGTGTAACGGCGTTTACAGCAGTGAGCCATAAATAAGATTCAGTGCAGTAACACATATATATTTATACAAAATACCACGGGGCAATTAACGCGTCCTTTAGAAACGTGTGCCACTCAAAGTTACAATAGCAGTCGCCGTATTGCATGGATGGCGTTGGCTGGTTTAGTTCGGGAGTATGGGGATCGTCATTAAAAACCTCGTCGTTTGCTATTTCCCTCTCTTCCACTGTGTGGTCCTTCTAAGTTCAGTGACTTATTGTGCTACTACTTCACCCCGACTATTCCTGGAAATTCATTACGCCTCGATGCTGCGTCAACGGATTAAAGTCTCTCACCGGACAGTGACGATCGCGACAAAAAAACAACTTTTACTCGGTCCGTCCGGTGTCATCCTCATCCCCGTTCACAAGAATCCGGTATACCACAACCCACACGTACACGTACGAAAATACACACACACACACACACACACACACATTCACTCACACGTGTATGTAGGATATAGGAAGAAAGATTATAGGACAGGACAGCACACGAAAGATACGGTACATTAACTTCGACACCGAAAACCTTTCTTCTGCTTGACAAACACCTATATATATATATATATATTATTTATGTAGTATTTTATATACGATTATATTATTATAAATATACGCATTACGAATTATATATTAGGTGCTAACAACCCGTGTCATATTGCTCCATTCCTGTGTGAACGGTATACACTGAAATTCGGATTTAGGTATCATGTATACAAAGGCGTCCGAAAATTATTCACATTTTACGACATTAATAAAAAACAATATTATTCAGAAATAATAAAACTCTTCAAGTATATTATTTCATATTATTAAAAACGTTTCATTACTGTTAGCTGTTAGTCTGTTTTCAAATTAATTTTGACATCAGTATGACGATTATTCATTACTATATCGAGACGATTATCGAATGTGATAAATTCATGGACGACTACACGTCATCACCATTTAAATACGTGTTACAGACAATGAAAATTGAAAAAAAAGTGTAGTATAATATAATAGTAATATTATACTATTGTGTGTATAAAAGTAGGCGTCTTAGTTTTGATTTAAAAAAAAATACTTTTTGTAGAGAGGTTTAACTATATCAACCTAATCATAGTACGAGTAAGTAATTTATGAATTAGAAGTATTAAACTTGATGCTGTGCCAGATTTTATATAATGTAAATGTTTTATCACAATATAAATTTGGGATATAAAAATATTCGACAGGCGTATATATATAGTATAGTCGTGTTATACGTGACAATCGTAGTTTGTCATACAATATTCCCTTTATTGTCTTTGAAAAATTGAAAAAAATGAATGTATAAAACGACAAAATGAAAAATAATGAATTAATTTACCGGTTCACAATAAAAATGATTAATTATATATTATATGTTATCAAAATACAAATAGGACATTGGAAACTATGTCGCTGCTGTAAATTCGTTTAAAATTGAAAATATAACATAGAATACCACATCGAATAGTTCAAATATCGTTGAAATATATATATAAATTATACCTGTGTAATAATAAAAATATAGTGGATACATGTATTGGATCATAAGAGAAGAAGACATTACATAAAACGTGGACGTGAGCCAATTTTAAATTATTGAAACATAAACCCTGCTATTTAACTACGTTGTATAACACACATACAAAATATATATAATGTTATATATTATAATATATACAGTAGAACCCCTCTCGTCCGCCCTCGGCTGGTCCGCCGCTCCGGTTGATCCGACCATAGTATTATCGATATGAATACTACGTAATTTAAAAATACAATTTGGATTTTCCACTTTATAGTAGATATTAGGTTGAATATTGCAGCTAAGTCTAGAATGTCACTTGCTAAACAAAAATCTATAATTGACTTTTTTTCTAAGTAATGTAAAATGTAATTAATTTCTGATATAATCTTGTATATAATATGTAAATAAAAAAATGTTTTGTATATTCTGATAATCCGACCTTTTTTGTCGTTCCGACCACACCCCCAGTCCGAAGGTGACGGATTAGAGAGGTTCTACTGTACATTAAATATCTAAAACAATTTTTCGAATCCATCGAAAGCAAATTTTAAACATCTATATTTTTGTAGCAAAAATACAATTTTCATTTATCTTCAAGTACATATTTTGAATGCGACACGTTATAGCGATGCGCACAATTTAAAACCTGTATGACAAAGTAAAATTTCTAGTGACTTGTAAAATATATATATTGTATTTGAGTATGATAGATATTTTAAAATATAAATATTTGAAAAAAAAGCTTTGCATTCTTTAACATTTTTATTATATAGGTTCATAATAAATATAATTTAAAGTAACGTAAAAAACGAGAATTATTTTACATCATTGGAATTCCTATAGTGAATTTTTTCTATTTTCGGCTATATAAAACGATTTTAAACTATTTTGAAATATGGACAATGTATTTTTACATATAATTTTACTAACCATTCAATTACAAATTTAAATAATAATTCAATTTGACAACGAAAATAGATTTCCGATAAAATTGAGCTTTTTATTAATACACTGACTAGCAAATAACATCAATTGAACGGGATTTAAATTAAAAGCGTGTTGATCAACATTTCTATGTAATACGTTTCCAAACATTATTAGCCTTTTATCGAAGTACAAAGATGGTATATTAAGCACCCGCCTATAATGTACATCCACTATTCACTTTGTAGGAATGATATTACAGTATCTGTAATATGTATAATGTACATAACTGTATAATGTACCTTAATGCATTATGAATAGTATTCGAAAATAAGATAGCGCACACATACACTACTCTATTATATTAAATAAATAATAATAATAATTACAATTATAACTATTTATACATATAAGTCTATTATGTCGTTTTAGTATGCAATGAACTAAATCGTTGTATAAATTGAAAACTTTTATCATCGCACCTCAATACCTTTAACTTTTTCTAAATTGACTTGATTTCAGGTTTTTTTTTCATAATACGATATCAATAAGAATTTGATAATAATTAAATTACTTTTAAAAAATTTAAAAAATTAAATTAATATTTTTATTTATTAGGTAAATATGAAAAAATGTGCATAAATATTTACCTTTTATTTAGATTACGTCTAAACTAGTTTAATTTAATTTTAATCATTATTGAATTCGTATTATGAAAAACAAATCTGAAATTGAGTTAATTTTAAAAAAAGTTAAAAATATTGAGGTACGATAACAGAATTTTTCAATTTATACAACAATTTAGTTCGTTACACACTAAAACAGCATGAACAGTATTTTAATGTTTCATATTTTTCAAACACAAAGTATATCAATCAGCGTTAGAGTACGACGGGGGATATAGAATCGCTGCTGATGTTTTATTATTCAGTCAGGTATTCGAATAATATTATTTATTAGTTTTATAATTGAATAGGCTATTGATTTTAACGCTTTTTCCACAACAATAAAAAAAAAAAAACTCAAATTAAGTCAATTTCTACTTTTTTCTCAGTTTTTTGTTCCATAATTTTAACTATACACTTCTATTAATTTTTATCTGGTTTCTGTCACTGTTTTATTGTGATTAAATATATCTCCCACACCTTCGCTTCAATATTTTTGTTCATACGATGAACATAAAAAATGTATTAAGTTTCCGTTTTCGTATACAACAGCAGGTATTTCGTAAACCACAATTAATGTATAGATTTTCCATTCTACAACGATTCAGTAGTGGAGAAGAGTCTGTTGGATTTAGGTTCTACTTACGTTAATATTCCTATTAATATTCCTATGTATCGGAAAATAATATATTGAGAATAATAGTACTCTATTTTTTTTTTTATTTTTTCAAATTACTCAGTTCGAAAATTTTTAAACGCGCCCTTTATATACGTACTGGGAAGCGTGACGAGACGTTTGCAGTCATGGTCGTTAGGTTGAAACGGGTCGGTCACAGAGAGAAGAGAAAAGAAAAAAAAAGTAAAAAGCAAAAAAGGAAAGGTCGAATCTCGGTCGGACGTGCGGCAATGCTGAAACCGGAACCCAAAACGAATAGAAATGCCGGTCACTCGCACTCTATTCGATAACGATCCGTTCGGACGGCAATTCGGTTGATGGACCGTTGGATTGACAACTTGAGCTATAAATCATATTTACAATATATATTTATATATAATATATGTATACGCTGCGTACACACCCAAGTGATGGACCTAGACTACGGTGAGCGAGCTCGATAAACCGTTAACGTGACGCTAATGCATTTCAGTTCCTTTTTTCTTTCTTACGCTTTTTAACGTAAATGGAAATAACAGTAAACACGATAATAATATCGTAGGTGTACGTGATCCGACAATATGTATGTGTGTTTTTTCGTCAAAATAAATAAATGTTCGAGATTTTAATGTGCATTTGAAATCTAGTAACGTTTTGGTATAAATTCGAGTAATTAAAGATGATATCGACATTTTTGATTGATTTACTGTATCAGAATAAAACAAACTAATTGACAATATAAAGCTAAAACGTACGTAATTTTTTTTTTTTGAGGATTTTACATAATATTTTTTCAACATTTCTGTGCAATTAAGCCTTTGCACGGCGTTTATCGAAAAAGGTTGTGTTTATATAAACCACTGGCTTATCTAATACCGTCGTGCATTAATCTGAAGTTCATTGTAACGTGCTAACACGTGTAACAGTTTTTTTTCTAAAACATTGGTAAACGTACTAGTAGTACCTTCTCGGTTTAACAAAAATAAAAAAATATATGCACTATTCTCAAATCTTATTGATACAAACGACGATCATACATAAATCATTGGAATGGATATCGAAAATGTAAAGTAAAAAATTCCTCCATTATATATTTATATATATTTATGATGTAAACGATTATACAGATTTCCTAAACAAAATCTATCCATTGATAATTGAAATTTTTAACATCCAAAAAAAAAAAAAAATTAACTTGTCAACCGTAAATGGCTATTGTACTGTTTCAAAATACCTTTCCCAAATTTATAACAAATTTCTCACATATAAATTCACGGAATATAAAAACCTTCCTGTATTGATACCAATCTCATTTACTGAATCAAAAATATATGAAATACTTAACCAGAATTACAATTTAACGTCACTACAGTAATTTGTCTGTAATCACTAATCTAAATTGTCACTGTTATTATGGATTTATCAGGGAAAAACATTTTCTCTCTCAATCGTCTATTCCAGGGGTCTCCAAGCTACGGCCTGCGGGCTGGTTTCGGCGCATCAAGCTTTTCAAATCGGCCCGCCAACATTACTGATACTTGTATATATCTATTATATTACCATAGTAATTTCCAAGCTATATTATGTACACAAACAAAAACAATTTCGATTAATCTCAACTATAATAAGATTGTATAGGTGTATAAATTAAAAACACGTTAACTGGAAATGTATCATAACAAACGTGAATGTGGAAAGAAATAACTGGATTTAAATATTGAAATAAATGGAAGAAAACTGTCCAAATATCTATAAAATCCTCTGCGATCATATTATACCACATAGTTTCGTCCTTATGAACCTTAAAATTCCGACATTTTATTACTTTTATTTTATTTGCTAAAATAAACTTGTCAAGAACCTGTATTCGTATAAGATTTGCATCATTAATTGTTAAAATATCTATGGATATTGTCTTCGATTCATCGAAGAGCACAGCAGTTGTTTTCACTTTATGTAGACTCAAAAACTATAATACTCTAGAACTCAATGGATAAATATCGCATGGTCACATAACTTTAAATATCTTGGAGTAATATTGGAGTAATATTGGATAAAAATGTACTTGAAGCACGTCCATATTTTCTAAACTTCAGTAAGGATATCAATGTTTTAACGTTTAAAAATATAATTCTTATTAATTAATCGTCAAACTTCACTGAGCTGGAAGTAACAAATTATTGATTAAACTAACAAATTATTCGTCTCCTACTACTATAGTCCTGATCTGGGATCAATAAGTAACAACTCACATTAATAAAATACTAGTTCTACGTTTGATTTCAAATTGACAATGGTTTGTTTGTATATCTACACTGCGTATAAACTTCGAAGTACCAATGATAAAAAGAACCGGATGGGCCTCGCTCTGCTGTACACTTGGGGGTGGATTGCGACTCTTCATAGGATAGGTCATTATAATGGATTTGTTAAATTTGAATTCAATGATAGGTATCATTGTATACGAAAAACGATTCTGAACGGAGATGATATGTTAGTCTAGAATATAATACAATGTTATTTATAAATATTATATAAGTATATTTTATTTTTAAACGAAAAATTTAGAAAAACCGAAAATTTAAATTTTCTATAAATAAGTCAAAATATGTCAAAATACTTTGAAATTTTAACCATGTATAGAAAACGTCAATATAAAGATTTGGTGAAAATTTCAGGTTGTTGTGGTTTTTTGTTTTTGAGTTAGAGCATTTTAAAAAAAAACCGATATCTTTGTCAGTCTAGAATATTATACATTATATTATATTTTACATGTAATTTTTTGTCAATATTTGCTGTTCAAACGCTTATAAAAAAAAATTGTGCCTATGGATTTTAATAATTTTTGAATGACATTAAGAACTACTTCTGTGGAATATTCTATTAAATTTTCAAGAATTTTGTACGAGCCAAATTTTTTTTATCACCGATTATAAAAAAAAAATGTAAAAAAATCGAATATTTTAAATGCCTATAAGTGGCTTAAAAATCAATATAATATTTTGAAAAAAATATTGCATAAAAGAAATACCAATCTTAACAGCTGGTAGAAATTTCAAAAATCTGCGACTTATGCTTTTTGAATTATAAAAAATATTTAAAATCGTTTGAGAATAAATCGCTATTTTATGCAATTTCGTAAATATTTAAATTTCAAACAGTCATAAAATTTTTTCCTCTAATTCCGGTAGAAATTTTTTTAAAGATTTTTGAAGAGTAGCTTATAGATAACCTCGTGTTAAAATTTTGAACCTAAAGTATGAACAGAAAAAATTTTATGAATTTTTATCTACAAAATAACTTGCAAATTATCGTGATTTTTACATATTTCGTATAAATTGGAACTTTGAGCACTTATAAAAAAAAATTGTGATTTACGATTTTAGATTTTTTTTTATCAGTTAAGGAACAACTTATAAGAAACCTTGTATTAAATTTTCAAGATTTTCTAGGCAGCCAAAAAAGTTTTATCGTTATTTAAAAAAAAAATACTTAAAAAAATTGAAAATTTCAATTGTCTATAAATAGCTTAATAAAAGCAATTTAATGGTGTATAGAGAACGCTAATCTAAACATTTGGTGAAAATTTCAAGTATTTACATCGATTAGTTTTTGAGTTATAGCAAAATAAAAAATTTGATTATGTCGAAAACTGGTTTTGCGTAAAACTCCCGTTTTTCCCAAATTTTTTTATGGTTTTTCCCGTCGCATTTAAAAAATATTGGAAATTTTTAACTTTTGACCCCCCCAAAGTAACAAATAGATTCACTTTCCTTTCAGAAAAGTTGCTACATAAGGCAATCGAAGCATTTTTACTGCCCCAAAACGTGTCGACAGACACAAAAAAAAAAAAAAAACACACATCATTGTAAAATCAATACATTCTTCACTCCGTTCAGAATCTAAAATTAGATAGAGCACTTCTCACTAAGCTTCTTCAATAATTTTAATATTAACGAAATAATTTGGAAAAAACCCCTATAAAAACAATTGCAAAAAATAAACAATGATTTAGACTAGCAACTAGATTAGCAAACAAAACTCTATAAAAAATTAAATTATTCAGAAATAGTGCTAAAAAAAATATTTCAACAAAAATATACAGCTGCACTTGACTTAGATGGAAATTTTCAAGTAAAAATTAAAATGTCTAGAGTTACAAGATGACAAGTGTTCAGAATGAACATCTGAACAGAACACACCGAAGAATACTACCGCACATTTATATTTACTCCTTACCTGGGTTCTTACGTTATTAAACTCGAACAGAGATTTGTAAATCATAAAATTACACTTAATAATATTCAGTCATTGTTTGAATTCAAAGAAAATGAAGAAAATTCAAAACTTAAAACCAGCTGATAACTACAAAGATGATTTGGAGTTTACGAACAATTCGTTATTGTCTATGAAATATAAGTAATGAAAAATAAAGTTGAAAAATATAAAAGAAAATTAGAATCAACCCAAGCTATGTCTGTCTGCAACAGAGAAATTTATCCTAATGTCTTCAAATTTTCCAAATCCTTGCTATTATTCCAGTCTCCACTTCATCAAACGAGCGCACATTTTTAAATTTGAAGCGAACATATTTATGAAATATTATGTCCGAAGAAAGGATAATATTAAATAATTATCATATTAAACTTTAAAAAGATTATCTCTGTAGAATTGAATAATAAAAATATTAATTTCAATTGTATTTCAGGTCAGATTAAACGGATTGGCAATGATGTCGATAAATAAGGATGAAAATTGGTTAACAGTTGATGCAGTATTGAACGAAATTTGCTAAAAAAAAAAGAGATACGATTTTATTTTGTAAAATATATGCTTTAAACATTTAATTAATATTTATTAAATCAATTTAACATTAATAAAAATATAGTCAACAGCTATTATTTTAAACAATACCTTTGAAATAAATATTATTTTTCAGAACCATCCCCCCCCTAGAAAATTTTGAAAATCTGCTGGATATATCTAATTTGAGTATGCTATGATGGTTCATTTACGAATGAGATCTTCTTACATCATCGAATTGTGTTCATGGTCGGTTAGTTGACCCAAATCGAACAATATCCAATACTCCGGGTTTAGTAGGACATAGTAAACAAACGTTAGTATTCACTCGAAAATAAATTAATGTGGGATCTTGCTAGTGTGTCAATAATTGTTATTTAATGGATAACTTACTAACCCAGATGTCGAAATTTTCTCCTCCGTCAAGTTTATCTTAATTTTTTTTTTTTTTTTAAGGCTTTAAATTTATAGTTTATTAGCCTAAAATTGTTTGTACATTTAGGGTTACATTATTAAAAAAAAAAGAAAAGAAAATAAGATTTTAAATATTATTCAAAGTTGTAGAAGTGTGGTTGAACTGATTCCTTATTTTATATGTGTCTATATGTGTTTTAAGTTTTATACGTTATACATCTATTATATCTATTATATATATTATAGTAGTCATTTTAAATGATAATTAATATTAATTTTTTTAATTTATCTTTACTTGGACTATTATTTCTATTATTTTTACTATACTGAAATAAATACGAATAAATAATTTATTTTTTCTCGCGTCTGGCAACAAATATTTAAAATATAATGAATATGTAATTTGTATAACGGAACTATATAAATATCATTATGTAAGTAGTAAGACTAAATAAGTAAAAAAATAAAAAAACCTAATTAAAAAAATTATTTATTTAAACAAATTATAAATTAAAACAAATCATGGTGTCGTCGTATTCCAAACGAAAATATTTGGTTGTGTTATGTTGACTAACCATTAATATTCTTGAGTCGTCGTTGAATTGTATTTAAATATTTTATTATATAATGTTTCTAAACGTACTTACAAGTTTGAATCTTCCACAAAACTGTGATTTTTTCCATTTTTTTGCTATTATTGGGAAATATAATGGTTTTTAATATTTAATTATTTTTAAATATTAAACAATATAGCTTCATCGACTGTGATCGATTTATACCAAATGTTCCTTTTTCTCATATTTTCTTCATAACTCAATGTTATTGTATCTCGTAAAATACTTTTAATTAACAAATTTCGAATATTTGTTTTTCAGCATATAACCCTTATCGTTCATGCTCTATTGAAATGCGTTTTTCAAATTGTAACGTAATCAAGTGGAATAGGTTTTGGAAAAATAAATAAATTACGAAATTGTATTGACATAATATATTGGACGCGAAATATGACAAGCATTTATTCATGTGTGATTTATGAACGAATCGTTGTTTATATAATTTCAATCGATTTCATTTCGTAATGAAATTACAGAACACTCAGCGAAGAAAACATACAAAAACAAATCACTGGCGAACACACTTGTATGGAGATTGAAAAATTATAATATATTCATCGGAATAAATAAACGGTTTTCAGTCATTGGAATGCGCGACGACACATAGTGTTGAGCATTATCTAGATGAATTTATTTATGTAAATTATCTAGATAAATAATAATTTAACATTTATTTTATCTAGAGAGTTGAAGAAATAATTATCTATTGTATTGTCTTAGAAAAATTAAAGTATTGTTTAAATGAAATTTTAGTGATTCTTTTTTACTCGTAATTATAAAATAATTAAGAATCATCGTAGTCTAATCTATAATAACTAATAAATTGTTAAATATAAAATAAAAAAAATAATTTAAAAAAAAACACTTTTCTGAAATAAAATTTAAAATTACTGCCTCTTGTTCAAATGTCGCTAAGCACGTTTAAAAAAATAACCATAATATACATTTTGATATCGACACAGACTTAGAAATATTAAATACCTAAAATAAAATTTACATTAATTCAGTTTAAAAATTACCCATTTACAATTGTAAATGTACAGTACTACTTTAAAAATAATAAACAAGAACCGAATAAAATGTATACTTCTTAACAAAATTATTTCTAATAATAACTCAATTCATATAACCTATCCAATTAAAATGAATTATATCCATGTAAAACGACCGATTTTTCTAAATGTATTGTTTCCTTTATTTTTTCATATTCATTCGCAATTTCTAACTTAAGCGATGAATTTTTAATTTATAGCATATTCATTATAATAAAATAAAAACCAACAGAGTCCCTGCATTGCCTATGCGGTGCGCCATCTGAAAGCCTTAAAAGCGTGTGATTAAAATGTTTACAATGAACTTTTTTTTTTTTTAAGAAACTTATATAGAAATAAAATTGTCTCAACAATTAAAATAAAGTAAAAACAGGAAGAAGGAAAAATAGATGAAAGTTAAGTTAAACTTACCTACTTACAAGATAAATACATATATACATAAAGATAAAATACATACAAACATACATACATAAATCATCATATAGATATTAATAATAAATATGTGTTACAATAAATAGCCCTCAGAAAGAAAAAAATTGATAATGGCTTTAATCAAGAACGGATTGGAGAATTAGAAAACAAACGGTAGAGTAAAAGGAACTTTGTTGATAAGATATATAGTAGAAAGAAGACACCGGCTATAGAGGAGACCGGGACAATTAATCAAGATATGAGAGGCGTTGCATAAAATAAGGACTTCATGACAGATGGAATAAGGAGAATTATTCAAGGATAAATAAAATGGGTGAGCCGGGAGGCGATTGAGGCCAAAGCGGAGGCGAGAATAGGAAACTATGATATTACGCAAAGTAGGAATATTGTGAAATCAAGGAAAAGATAAAATGGAAGAACAAATTAAACGAAAAGATGAGGAAAATTTCGGGGGTAGGTTAACCCATATCCTATTCCAAGTCTTTGATGCAAAGGCTTTAAGAGCTGGTGAAAAGTCGGAATATGGAAATTTAATAGGCGAAAGGATAAAATTGGCACATTACGTGGCAAGCAGATCCGTCATTTCATTGCCTAAGATATCGGTATGACCCATAGAAAAATAATATTAAAGCTGTCACTGACGAGAGTGAGTAATATTGTTTGAATTAGAAGGACGAGATGAGATGTAGCTGTTTGAAAGGGAGAAGAATTTAAAGCCATGAGACAAGCTTGAGAATCGTAAAGAATGACTAAGTTACGATTAGGTTGAGACTTAATTGAATAAAGAGCTTCTATTATAGCTAGGTATTCGGTTGTGAAAGAAGAGGCAGATAAGGGAACATTTTTAGAAAACTTCATAGAAACGCTAGGATTATAAAAAGAATAACCAGCGGAAAAAGCCGAAACTGAACCATCGGTGAAAATTAAGCATTAATTCGGATAATGAGTTGTAATAAAATTGTTAAATATAACATTTACGGTTGAGGAAAGGATCGAATTGTTGAATGGGGAAACCCAAAAATGCTCGACAGATAAATGAAGAAACATTTAATAATAAAGCCTCAAAAGGTGTATCATAAAGAGACAAACGGTTGATTGAAACGTGTATGAAAGGAAAAATTAAGTGAAGGGAATCCTTAATAGTATTTATAAGTAACGGTATTAATCGACCGAAACGAGACGGCAACGGATTGATGTGTATCGCATCGATGGATTGAGTATCCGGTTGTGTCTCCTACGTATGCCAATTGCCGCAAATTTATTTGGTACGCAGTGTTTGATTTGAACAGCACGTATAGTCAGTATACGCGTATAATAGTTAGCGTGATAGTAATAAGATAGTAATAAGATGACAATATGACATACATCTACGCTCGGAGAGTACACGTTTCCTTGACAAGATCGAAATATTAAAATTGGATTTAACAGTAGATCTAAAGTAATGGGTTTTTTTTTAAGTTAACATAAACTTATAAAAACATTAAGGACCACAAGTATGGGTAAAGGTAAGGAAACTAACAGTATATGGAAACTAGCAGTTGAATGGACGTATTTATGTAAAAATACCATTTTTGAACGTGAAATAATTTTTAAAAAAAAGTGTTGTACAACAATTAAATATTATCTAATGGCTGACCTGAATGAAAAAAAAAAAAACAATACGTAACAAACATGGCAACGGAATATTTGTTTATTAGAAAACACCACAGTATAATAGTTACTAGTCGTATATACTTTATTATTGAATGTAAAATGTATTCTATAAAATAAATAATTGAGTGTTACATTTTACAGTCGACGGATATTAAGCCTTTAATTCATAATATAACCAACGTGTAAAAACGAGTAATTAATAAATGCCGGACTACTCATAGCAGATACTAGTAACGGGAAGTGAACGAGCTTAGTACAGCTTTAGAGAGCTTATGAGGTATGACATTGTAAAACATATTTCAATTGAAACCATTATAACCCTTGTGATCTGGATTTGAGTCATAGTTGGTGCATATCTACTGTACTACTGGAAATGAGTGGACCGACTAGCGAGGCGAGAAGTTAAAGTTTTTAATGAGTTTTTCGACAGAGTAAGAGGAAGAACAACCTGATAGTAAGTTTGCATAGTGTGAGTTCTAGAGAATCACAGCTGTTGTCTTACTTAGTGTGTGGTTCTTTTTTTTTGGGGGGGAGAGTGGATAGAGCTACATACGGTCCTCATGACGTGGCTAGAGAACGATCTTAGACGTCGCGTGCGGTGGCTAGCAATTTAAAATTTACGACCTTTAGGAGAGGTCCGTGATATTACAGGGCTATATTTGTCGGTAACCAATAACGTATAGGAGAAACTTTATTTATATTTGGAGCCGTATGGTAGCTGAAGATTCGATAGTCAAATTACTAGGTTAGTGAATTTATAGAGCTACATTCATCGGTAATCAGCCAGCAACTCATCTATGCAGATCCGCTCAGTAGCTGTTTGTTTGTCTTGTGAAATGTGGTCTTGTCTGGAAGTTTGGGGTTTTGTGAGTGTAGGATTAGTATCGGCGGTATACTAGGACATGGAAGAGAAAGAGAGAGAGAGAGAGAGAGAGAGAAGTACTTATTAGGGAATGATATAACTTTGAGTAGAGGCAATTGACCGGGAAAAGCTGGCCCCTTTGTCGATGTTTATGGTAAGTGTTCGTCTGGCTGTATGGCAAGTGTAAGACTTATTCATTAGGGAGGGGGGGGGGGCATGAGTAAGAGCTACACATGACATAGCCGACTTGAAAATAAATCAAAATCAATGACAATTCATATCCTGTGTGGTAGCTGGCAATTCAACATTTAAATTGCAAGGTTTGTGATACTAGAGAGCTAAAATCATCTGTAACCACCTTGCAATTGAAGAAACTCGATTCATATTTAGTTGTGTAATACTTGAAGTATGATAAAAACCCGACAAATAAATTTTATAAATGGTTGCTGTTTTCGGAGGACCATGTTAGAAATTAGTTTTTTTTATTGACTATACCGACCAATGTATTCCAATAATAATAATTATGCAAATTTACCTATTATCCATTGGCAGTGTTGGGAATAGATAACTAATAATTTATCTAGATAAAGATAAAGATGACTATACTAATTCTTATCTAGATACAGATAAAGATAGTTATACTAAATTTCATCTAAATAAAGATAAAAATAAGTTCATTTTTATCTAGATAAATATGAGATAATTTCATGTTTGATTTTGAAAATATTCAGAATACTACAGCCTACAGATATTAGGTAAAAAATTCATAATTAAAAACATTTTAAAATAAATATCATTTTTTAAACTCATTTCAAACATTAATAAACATAAAATATAAAATAATTTTTTTTGAAATAAACTTCATAAGAAGATTGTCATCTTGTCAGTTATTAACTGTGTAATAGGTGTATGATGTACAGAAAAATGTAAAAATAAAAATATAAAAACATTTTAAATTTTAAAATTTTATTTTTATTCTATTTAAATAAATTATCTAGATTAGTACTCATAGATAACAAGATTTTTTATCTAGATGAAGATAAAGATAACTGAGTATAAATTTATCTAGATAAGATAAAATATAAATAATTTTTATCTAAATAACTTATCTAGATACATTTATCTAGATATTTCCCAACACTGTCAATTGGATCTTGCCCAGTGGACTATTTAACGTGGAGAGACTAAATATTTTTACTTTATATTATAATATGAAAAATATGACAGACAAAAAATTAAATACATAATCGTCGATGTTCAAATGTTGGACAAACACAAAGCTTTTCTGTACTTCCCGTTTTACGTGGTTCTACCTTTATTTCTTGAACTTTGGTCATTCTTAATTTTTAACTTTTGGTATAACTGATTAACAATTGTTCATCTGAGAGTGTAATTGTCACGCCAGTTAAGAATTGCGCTAATGAGAAGTTATAAAAGT